>JANHZT010001143.1:90792-100954 GCA_032468215.1 Stegonotus admiraltiensis
TGAAGCAGTCGGCATGAGCTTAAATGGACTCCAGAGGATGGTAGAGGACAGGAAGGCCTGGAGGAACGTTGTCCATGGGTTCGCGATGGGTCAGACACGACTTCACAACAAACAACATATCAACAGAGCTATAAGAATCCAAACTTCGTAGCATGTTTTAGAAATCCAAGCTACTAGTTTCATATATGAACAGAGAAACAAGACGGCCTATAATGATAGAGTTTTATCCTTAAAATACGAAAGAAATTCAGAAGTTAAAATAAGAACAGGAAAATGATAGTCCATTGGTGGAATGAATGGCCTGTATGTCAGAAATGGTATAGGGTCTCTTGCTTGGGTGGGGGGGGGGCGGAGTTGGACTAGATGACCTACAAGATCCCATCCAACCCTGTTAATCTGTAATCTGTATGGGTGTGAAAAATAATGCAACCAAAACAGAAAATGACACACGTAGTTTCTTCTAAAGATCCTCACTAAACGTCTCTTAAACTGTCTCCGGCTTTTAACAAGTGTGTGCAATTGGTTGGAGAAATGCTCTCGTTTTTCAGGTAGTCCTTGATTTATAACAGTAACTCAGCCCGGAATTGTCATTGCAAATCATTTCAGTCCGTAAGTGACTGTAAAGATCACCCAGTTGCCAAGCACCCAAAATGCAATCACAGCTGTCTGTGTGTGTGCGTGTGTGTGCGTGTGTGTGCGTACACGCATGCGCCCATGCATATGTCAGCCATCAGAATTTCAAAATTGGGTCATATCCCCTTTTGGCATTCTGTAGCACTTTAAATGGTTGCTAAGCAACCACTTAGGTCAGTGGTAGGCAAACTTGGCTCTTTCACACCCTGTGGACTTCAACTCCCAGAATTCCTAAGACAGCAAAGCCAAGTTTGCCTACCACTGGCTTAGGTGAAGTCTACCTGTAATTGTTCAGCATTATTATTATTATTATTTTTGCACTGCTTTACTTTGTGCTCAATCAGGGGGTCAGCCTAGAAGACCTCCAGGGACCCTTCTAGCCCCATGAGTCTAAGATGAAACATGAAATGTTCATTTTTGCTCTCGTACAAGGTCTCATCAGCAACGAACCCACAGAGATCACTTCCGACCTGCCAAAAGCAGAAATCATTAATCATTAATCTCACTGCAATTTTAGTCACATGTTTAGGTCCTCCGATCGCTAAGCTACCCTGAGGTGTTAGGAAAGGAGGCCCAGTTCCCCAGCCACTCAAGCGGAAATCACCTGTGGGGAGAATAACATCCACATGGCATTAATTGCATTTTCCTCCTTTTGAAATCAAAAGGGCTCTATATTAAAATCACAGCCAAGGGTAACTGATGATTTAATTCAATAAATCTTCACTTAGCTTGGTACACATTTCAACTCAGTCTCCCGATTAACATCAAATCCAGAGGAAATGCAATTTCACCAATTAGTCACCAGGTATATGAAGCTCCAACAATATTTCGAAACCTGAATGACTGCCAAACCACTTAGGTCTAAAAGGCATAACTTGGCCTTCTCTTTTCTTTCAAGCGGAAAAGTCAAACAGTTATCGAGCTATTAACAACCGGAAAAAAACAAAACAAAACAGAAATGAGGTCATTGCAACCCTATAGTCCAATATAAAAAATTTTCAGGCGGAAGCAGGGACGCAAGAGCCAAACCTAACAATAAATAAAATAATAAAATAGTAAGGCCAGACTTACCACCGCAACCGCATCGCTGGAAAGGATAGCATTAATATCCAGCACTGTATAGTAGGCTATATTGGTCAAGATGTAGATAATTGTCACGATCGGCATAGAAATCGCAATAGCGAGAGGCAAATTCCTGGTCAAATCAAAAGAAAATACTTCAGTATGAGTTATTATAGGAACCCTTTTCCCCCCCTCTGACAAACACCTGCTTAAAACCTGGAATATCGTCTGTTCATGTTTGCAGTGATTATAAAACCATGAGAAAGTTTCAGAAATGCACTAAAGCACATTAGGTTTTTTTTTCAAAAAGTGCTTTATTTACATTATCCTGGCACCCCATCTGTTCCAGAGGCTGTAAATGTGTACTGATTATAGCACAGCAGAGGTTCCCATGATGGGAGGCTCAGATCAGAAACTCACATTCTATATTCCTTCCCAGTCACTGTACATGAAAAGTCCACACATCGAAAAAGGAAAATATTTCACAGGCTTTGTGTTCTGCCCCAGCAGAATGCAGCACACACAAAGTCCGTTCAAACCTTAGTTTACTAAATAAACCAGTCTTTTACAACAACGGCTGTTAATTAATTGCATTAACAGCCACCAAGAATTCAAAGAATAATAACTGAAAGCTTACTATGGTTGGCAGAATGCCCAGAAGCAATTTGCAGGAAGCTGATAAGCAAGGCAAGACACAAAGGTATGTGAACGAAGTTCCCTGCAAATTGCTTCAGTCGACGTTCCTCCTTAAATAGGCTAAGGGAGTGGCCAATTATCCCCAAGCCTTAGTCTTGAGGAGACCTCCTCCTGAGGAGCCACTCCTGCCTTTTGGCAACTCTGCGTGCCCATGCATCAAGAAGAGGCTCCTCCTCTTCGTCCTCTTCACTTAAGGGACTTTCTGGAGATTCCGAAGGCCCTGGCTGAATCCCCGCCTCTGGCACCACATCTTCTCCAGCCTCCTCATTGTCCAACTCGACTGCCATCTGCACAGGCTGCTGGTGCAGTACACCGACCTGCTTGCTTTGTGAATCAGCTACTAGCTGCAGAGGCCGCGTATGGGCCACAACACACACGATCAAAATTTGAGCACTTGGCAACTGGCTTGTATTTATGACAGTTGCACTATCCCAGGGTCATGTGATTGCCATATGTAACCATCCCAGACAGCTTCCAACAAGCGAAGTTAATGGGTGAAGCTGGATTCATTTAATGACCAAGTGACTCACTTAACTGCAATGATTTGCTTAACGACTGCGGCAAAAATTATTCCATTTCAGAAAGTTCAAAGATGATAAAAGATAAGGTTATAAGGTCATACAATTGGGTGGTATATCTCACTTAACAAATTGTGTTAAATCGTTTAAGGAATAAATAATCACATCAAGCCAAAAGGAGTAGTTTCTTTTAAGGGGCATATTTAAAATTGTAAAGACATTATTTCACACAAACTATGTTGAATCCAGGTAAACGTTGAATTGATTGCTAAGTTTTAGTCGTCCCAAATGTATATCATGCCTGCTAACCCAGTCTGGTTCACTCTGGAATAATAATTGTTGCTGATGTGCACCGATAATATATTAGCAGTTTACAAACCCAAAAACACATTTATTAAGCATATAGAAGGAAAAAGTTACTTTTTTAGTTACTTACTTCACAGAGGAGAACTTTAAATTTATGAATCCAAAGGGCCTCACTTGAATTTCCCATACACAAGTCATATTGGTGTGGTTTCCAAAATAAGGAGGTCCAGAGAAGGATCCATGAGCATTTGTCAGGTAGCCTCCACATTGATTTGCTAGACAACACAAAGCCAAATATTGTGCATGTAAGGTAAATGAAACTTTGTAGATTTTTAAAAACTATTTCCCATGCTACTGTTCATTTCGTTTTGTTACAGGAAATAAGACCAAGAATTAATTTCCTGCTGGAGTTTCAGTTAAAATCTCTGAGAATTTGGAAGAATACAAGTTAGGCAATAAAATATATTATTTTATTATTTTACTTTTAAACCGAATTAATTAGGAGAATCTGTAAGGCAAGTGCAGTGCAATGTTTTATGATTTTTTTAAAAAAAATAAATCACACACAAACACACAATTACTATATGTGTATAAATATCTATATGCTGATTCTGTAAACTGCTTAGAGAGGGCTGTAAAGCACTGTAAAGTAGTATATAAGTCTAAGTGTTATTGCTATTGCTATAAACACACACAGATACAGATACAGACACACACACACACATTAAATATATATATAAACTTATGAAGCAAAGTAGCTGAAAAAGAAGCCCAATATACTCTGATTTGGGGAAAACTATCCACAATTGGGCAAAACTTATTTAACAAATGTCTCACATAACAACATAAATTTGGGGCTCAATTGTAGTTGTAAGTCAAGGACTACCCGTAAAATGACAGATACATAAATTAAAGCATCCTTTAAGTTTTTGAAACTTCAAAAGGAATGGTGAAAAAAGGAAGCACTAATTCCTCCCTAATTCAGTATAATAAGGGAGAGAAGGAGAGACATCCTCGTCAGGCTTTCAAGAATCTGTTTATGTAGCGTATAGCACTACAGTCCCAGTTGGCTTCTTAATCTGTTTCATCCTCTAGGGTTGATATCAGTCTTCAAGGCCTGACTGAGCTTTGCTCTCTTTCTTTCCTTCAGATGCTATGTGAAGAAAGTTAGGAGAAAGTTACTCTGAGCTTCTTTCTCATGCTTTTGCTGTTTTGCTGCTTAAAGGGCAGTGGTGGGTTGCTACCGGTTCGCCCCGGATCGGGCGAACCAGTAGTAGCGGCGGCGGGAGGATCCACCCAGCCGCCTGGATGCTTCTGCGCCGGTATCAACGGGATTTGAAACCCACTACTGATTCATTGCCTCTGCCTTGTTTCTCCAGTGTCAATGGGTGGTTCATTACAATTATTAGTAAGAATTGAGTGAAATGGATCGTCTGTTATTACAAAACATATGTGCAACGTGAATAATACAGAGAATGTCAATAGCCATTTCTCTGAATTGACAAACAAGGATCTCAGATGCAGACTTACTAGGGGTGGTCTCTGTCACCGGAGGAGCAGGTGTAGAAGAACCTGTTAAGAAAACAAACTTAATCAAGCAACAGAACATATAAGTACAGGGGGGCTAATATTAGGGAGAAACAGAGAACATTATACCTGCTAAATGAAATTAGTCTTATTTGTCTACCAAAATTTATCAGACTTCTCCCAATTCCTGCAACCAGTTCATTGATTATAACGTTGGTTAATAAATGGAAGACGACCATTCAAGACCATTCAAAAGAAGATGAATAGACCTTCCCTCCAAGCCTGACTCACCCATGAGCTTTCTTTGGATACAGTGATTCATTTGGCCAACTGTCAACCTATTTAATAGGAGCATTTGGGCACGTACCCTCTGTCTACTGCATTCTCATCTGAAAACTAATATTTATTTATTTTTTAAAAAAAAGATAAAATAGTTTTGCATGATGGTCTTTGATAAACAAATGTTTTAGTTCTTGTTCATTATAACAAGCCTAAGGATTACAACTTGTGGATTAACATTCTGATTGAGGAACATGCCCATTAGAGATGTCAAACTGGATGTATTTAGCTTAGGTGCTGCTTTTTTCCCTTTATTTGAAGATACGTATAACATTTTTGAAAAAATATATTAAACCTTAGGAGTTCCATTAGAAGGAAAATATGTAAACAAATTGCATTTTCTTTCCTGTTCTGTTCTTATATTTCACAAGATACCTGAGCACGTGACACCAGCATCTTCGCCATGGTTGCAATTATGACGGAACCATCCTTTATGAGAACATTCCTCCAATCTGTCTTCATTCCCTCTACAATTCACATCATCCAGAGTTATGTTTCCTGAGCCTTGACCAAAGTAAGCGCTTTGATATGCTCTGATGGCACTTCCACAATTGAGCTGCTTGCACACGACCTTTGCATCCTTTATATCCCAGGAGTCATCACAGACGGTCCCCCACAATCGATTACGAAATATTTCAACACGCCCCTCACAGTTATTTTTTCCATTGACCAGTCTTACAGATTCACCTGAGAAAAATGAGACAGGACCTATGTATTTGAATGGGAAACTGGAAAAAAATGAGGCATCTGAGACTTCAAAGACAGAGTTTTTTGAAATTTTGCATAGGACGGGGTTAGTTAAGAATAAGTTAACTGATACTGTTGTGTTATCAAAGCTCTAATTTTAAATTCTATTCAGATGGTTGTATGGAAAACGCACAGATCTCTTTTTCACTAATTAATTAATTCAATATACATATCTACCAATCTCACATCTGTCACTCTGGGCAGCTCAAAGACATTAATCCAAAATAAGACAAAATAAAATAATAACTACAAAAATAAAACCACAAAAATACAGGTATAAAACCATTAACAACCGGATAAAGAACATAATCACCATGAAAGAATAATCCATGCTTCACTCTCGTTACAGACATTTAGCAACATGACAAGTTGAGAGACTTCTGTAAGGCCAGTAAGGCTGGGGCCAATCTAACCTCAGGGGAGGGGAATGGAAAAAAGAATGGGTGCCACTTGCATGACCAGACCTCATCAAGTGATATTATATCACTTTATATAGGAGTTATCCCCCCCAAATATGCCTTTTCTGCCAGACCACATGGAATAGGCAGATGCAACCAGGGGGAGGTGTTCCCTCAAATACCCTGGCCCATTGGTCATGAACAACTCCTTGAACTGAACCCGGAAGAAGTTCTGGCAACCAGTGCAGCTGTTGGAGCAGTCATTTAATCTCCACTCTTTGGGAAGGTCCTATAACTGCCTGTGGTGCCACATTTGCACCTATTTGTTTGTTTGTTTGTTTATTATATTTGTATGGTCTTCCATGTAGGCACAACTCTGGGTGAGTCACAAGAATCCATTTTTCCCTTTAGTGTAGAAGCAGCAAAAGTTATATGTTTAGGGATCAATTGGAGATTTGTCCTGTTTTTATTTCAGAGTCTTTAATTTCAGGATTAAAGATACAGACTTACTAGGTGGTATTTCTGGTTCTGGAGTAACTGTAGTACGACCTACAAAAAAAGAAAACAAGTCATGGAATCTGCAAATAGTGAGATGATAACACTGAAGACCAACATAAAACAAATTCTATATACATGTAAAATTTGCCTCATTACCCAATATAAAATTGGAATAGGAGGTCTTCATAGGGAACTGCTTTCTAGTATTTCTTTGAACATTGCTGACTAACGCTATGTCATACTAGTGATTTACAGAATCTCGCCGTTGTAATTATTTATTGATGAATGATCATAATGGCTACTGCATTTTATTGTATAAACAACAATGCCTGCATATTATTATTTCACAGAAAGAATAGCAAAAGCTTGGAACCAGCTTCCACCAGAGTAGTGGGTCAATCATCTGTAGCCGAACTTAAACACGCTTGGGATAAACATATGTCTATTATATGACAAAAATTAAAAATATAATAAATAAATAATAAAAATAAAAAATAATAATTAAAAACAAATAAATGAACTTAAAAAACCCTCAAAGGGCAGACTCAATGGAATCCCATGTCTTTTTCTCCCATCGGGTTTCTATGTTACTATGTTTTTATTTTCATGAAACAACGCTTTCAAAATTCACTTAGGAAGGGTCATGACAACTACATGTTTAGAGTTCCTTAAGAGTGTGTTTCCAACCAAGGTTCCCTACAAAGGAAGTTGGTTCCAATTTCAGTTGGTTCCAGACAGTCATTGATTAATATGTATAACATTTTTGAAAAAATATATTAAACCTTAGGAGTTCCATTAGACGGAAAATATGTAAACAAATTGCATTTTCTTTCCTGTTCTGTTCTTATATTTCACAAGATACCTGAGCACGTGACACCAGCATCTTCGCCATGGTTGCAATTATGACGGAACCATCCTTTATGAGAACATTCCTCCAATCTGTCTTCATTCCCTCTACAATTCACATCATCCAGAGTTATGTTTCCTGAGCCTTGACCAAAGTAAGCGCTTTGATATGCTCTGACGGCACTTCCACAATCCAGCTGCTTGCACACAACTTTTGCATCTGTTAGGTCCCAGGAGTCATCACAGACGGTTCCCCACAATTCATTACGAAATATTTCAACACGTCCCTCACAGTTATTTTTTCCATTGACCAGTCTTACAGATTCACCTGAGAAAGATGAGTCAGAATCCATGTTTTTGAATGTGAAACTGGAAATAATGAGGCATTTGATACTCCAATGATGAGCAAATAATTTTTAAAATTTTACCAATGAATTAGGATTAGTATAAACTTCTGTTATAAACTTCATGGTATTCATAGTTCCTAGTATTCAACTTTGGAATTCTTATGCAGACTTACCAGGCAACTTTTCTGAGTGTGAAATAGCATTATGTGAAACAGTTACATCAGAGAAAAGAAATAAGGCATAAAACCTATAATTAAGGTAATTATAGTGGAGAATAATTACTCCCAGTATTGGGGTAACAGTACTACAGTCGATCACTAAAAATGATATATACCGGTAATTAGTGAAATTTTCTTTCTCCACACTATAACACTGCAGGGTTAAAATATGCAGAGAAAAACCATTTAACCTCTTCTATATTATATTTATGTGAACATTTCTAACAGTATTTCTATAGTAGTATTTGTAGAATTAATACCAACCCATAACCTTTTTAAATTATTCATAAAGTCCATTTTCTTTACTTATATATCTTCATATTTGTGACTGAAATATGATCTTGTACTAAGTTTATATACATAAACTTCCTTCAGTGTTATACTATGGAGAAGGAAAATTTCACCAATTATATACACACATACTATGTGTATGTGTGTTTGTGTGTGTGTATATATGTATGTGTGTATATATGTGTCTGTGTGTGCATTCAAAATTAATTAAAGAAGGTTCATATGGCAAGTATATAGCGCTCTGTCTTGAAGAATGGATTGCTTTGGTGCATCTACTTTAATGTATTCTTTTGTAGGGTTATATAACATTCTTATCTGAACAAAAAGTGAGTAAGATACTTTATGATTATCCTATGATTTGACAATAAATTAGTGCTGAAAAAGTATGGGAAGATACAAATTGTGTGTTGTCAGATATAGCTTTAGTGATTTATTTCATACAATTCCGACATTGATTCATAAAATATTGTTAATCTTCTATCATTTGATTGAGAATTACCTCTCCAAGTTGCTTATAATCCCTACCCCACCCCAAGGCTCCCTACATGTTCCTTCCATTGATCCTTGTCACGTGAAGTGCAGTAAGTGATGTGAATATAACAATTACTAGACCAGTGTTGGCGAACCTTTTTCTTGTGGCGTGCCGGAAGCGTATATAAGCGGGCACAACAGCTTGCGTGCGTGCCAGCACCCATAATGCAATGCGAATCCTCCCGCATGTGCATGCGCACATGACCCCGCACATGCACCCCACATTGCGCATGCGCACCCTGCACATGCACTTCAGGGGCCCCCTGCCCCATTTTTGGCCTGGAAAGTCATTATTCTGAGGGCAGTCCGGGTCTTCCCTGTCTCCCTGCCCAAGAAGACTTCTGGCATAGCCCCAGGCCTCTGGAGGGAGGGAGGGCAGTCTTGGCCTGCTGCTCCTGCCGCCGCCACCCCCTTGTTCCCAGCAAGAGTGGTTCTTGTGCTGCCGCTTCTCCGGCAGCACCAGGAGCAACTGCCGGGGCAGAGAGGGTGGGGGCAGGCTATGGTGGCAGGCTGTTCTTGCCGGGTAACAGATAGGCTGCTCCTGGAGCAGGCAGGAGAAGGAGAAGCCACCAGCGGGGAGGCGAGCTGCCCCAGGAGGACTGGAGGAGAGAGCAGCTCCTCACTCATGGAGATCCACTAGCAGGGAAATGGTCGCGGAAAGTATTAAGAAATGCACGAGCCAGGAAGTGGTCATGCTCCCTGGCAGGAGAGAGTTGCACGTTCAGTCCCCACCGGTAGATCTCCATGAGCGAGAAGCTGTGCTCTTCTCCCGTCCTCCTGGGATGGCTCGCCTCCCTGCTGGCAGCTTCTCCTTCTCCTGGCTGCTCCAGGAGCAGCCTGAGACTCTGCTTTCCTTGGCAAAGCGCTTCATCATTGCAGCGCAGGGGACACGCGTGATGCTGCGGGATCTGTGCAGCTACTATCCCGTCCCTCCTCAGCCTTGGCCACACCGCGAGGCTCCAACTCAAGGAGGAGAAGACAGAGGAAGGGGGGGAGTCTAAATGGCAGCTACCTTGAGCAAGCCGCAGCGCTATTACTCAGGGCTCCGAGTGTTTGGAGAAGAGGCAGAAACAGCAACCAGGGCTGTGCTTTTAGCGGGTAAGGAAGGCTGCCTGTGCCATGAGGAACTTTGGAGAGAGCGGGCGGGGGCAGGCTGTGGGAGCAGCCTGTCTCTTAGCTGGCAAGAACGGCCACAGCCTGCCCCC
>JANHZT010001149.1:0-16817 GCA_032468215.1 Stegonotus admiraltiensis
AGAAGGGCGGTATACAAATAAAATTATTATTATTATTATTATTATTATTATTATTATTATTATTATTATTATTATTAAAATCGGGCTACATATGAATCCCAAGTTTCAGAGGATTGATTAAATGCTGCAAAAGTAGTGAAAGAGGCCATCCCTGTCAGTCTTAATGTTTAGGTTGATATGTTTGTGGAGAGGGATTATCCAACGACCTCTCGTCGTCAAAATCAGAGATGGCTCAGCTCTGAGACTCTTAGTGACTATTCAGCTCTTGTTAAGTGACTCTCTCGTTCCGTAGCCTCATTCAGCATCCCACCTTCGTTGCCAGTTGTTCTGTACTGAGAAGAAGGGGGCAAGAACTGAGGCGAGACAGAAAGCTAATAGGCTAACAGTTTATTTCTAACAAGGTTGCCGGAGTGGCATCTAACACAAATTCCCTCTTAGCTGTCAGCAACAGCTGAGTTCGTGCCAGATGGCTATTTATACCTGGCTGTCAAATGAAACAGCCAATCAGCGAACAGCATAACACCCCCTAGGAGTCGAACCGGAGTGGGAACTGCGGACATAGCACTTATGTTATTATTTCTGATAACCCTTACTGAACTTTTGTGTTTAACATACATGGAGAGATGAGGTTTTAGAGATGGGCTTACAGAGAATGGGGTGAAATGTGGAATTGGTTGTATTTTAAGACATATAATAAGTTATTCATATTGATTATACTTGCTAGGAATGAAGGAGGATTCTTTTTCTATCATTTTCACTCCTGTATTTTCTATTTGTGCACTTTTTATTTATTTTAATTTTTAAATGTATTTGTATTAGTTTTACCTGTATAATGTAATATTTAATAAACTTATTGAAAATAAATTACATTGTATAGCTGACATTTACTGTTATTTATTTTTATTTTGTCACCTGTTGGGTAAAATAGTGTCTATAGTATATATGCCTATATGTTAGCAAATAACTACAGTGTTAATCTATTATGATATCATTGATTCTTAATTAAATGGGCACATAAAATGGGCACCATTTTTACCTAGTACGTGACAAAATAAAATAATAATAAGAAATCTTTGCAATGTGAAATTGAAGATACAGCTATGCTTTTAGATGTACAGGTAGTCCTTCTGAAAAATATCACATGTGGCATCGTTGATATTTGATATTTGAAAAGTTTTTTAACTCTCTTTGATAGCTAAATATATTTAATATTGCATCATGGGATTAGAATTACAAAATCACATATTATTTATTCTGTTCATTTTCAAGGTGAAGTTTAATTTGGAATTGTTGGGCATTTATATATTAAAAGTTTTATTTCCAAGACTCAAGAGGTATTGCTAGTTAATCACAGTTCAAGGGTCAGCAAGGATTTTTCTTTTTAATTCTCATAAAGCTAAGGAGACTATACAGCCATAAGTCAAATAAGCCAGGATATGGAAGGAAGAAGTTAAACAGAATGTAGGTTAGATTGATTGACTGATTATGTGCCATCAAGTCATTGTCAAGTCTTAGCTATGACAAAATTGAAATGACCTACCTGTGTCACTGTCTGGAATATAAAAGTTCCAAAACAATTATAGCAAATAGCCATATGTTTATATTCCAAAGAAAGTTTCAAAAAGCACAGATTAATAATTATATCTATGGTCAAATTCAGTTTTATATCCACACCACCTCATAAAAATCATCTTATTACTCATACAAACTAATAAGATCAAAATTATTAGTGACTGATGAGGATTTTTTTAATTTAACAAAAAAGTAGAAGTTATGTTTATTGGGACACAAAATACAGATTGTTACAGGAGACCAATGTCTATATATCTGATGTGAATAGTATAATGGATTCTAATTCTATTAAACTACCTCTTGCTCTATATTCCCTTCTTAAAAATAACACTAAAATATATTTTCTTTTTCATATGAGAATAAGCTCTGATAAACATTTTTAGAGGAAAAGATTATTGGTCTCTGAACACTTCACATTTAATTTCTTGCTGATTCTGTTTACAATCTCTCAAACAATTATGAATATTTATAAAATAACTCCACAGCGGACTTCATTCATCTAATGCAATGAACAATTGTCAGGGAAAGTTTATGCCATAATAAATTTGTGAGTCTTAGGAATAACAAGAATCCTTGTTATCTATCTCTAGATATTATATTCTAGTCCTATATGCAGAATATTTGCAAGAAATAAACAACGTAATAATTAAGACTATCCCTGAGTACAGAAATTGACATGTAATTACAATGGACAAAATCATGAAAAACTTTTTGTAAAGCTTGTGTAAATCATTTAAGGCTAAAAATATTGTAACAATTATTCAGTTAACTTGAGTTATAATTTTCTACCTGTTTGTTTCATTATTGTTGTGAGGGAAACAGATATCTACAAGATTTTCTGTTCCAGGTGACTTTGACTTATGAGAATTGGGAATACTTCCATTTTTCACAGCAAAATGTTGTGGGTTTATCCTATGCAAATACCACACCTATTATTTAATAAAAGATTATGGGTGGGAAAATATGGATTATTTTGTACTGATGCAATTCCATATTATACTACAAACTCTTCTATACATGGAATAGCATGCCACCATTTTTCTCACAGTTTTACTCTTCCTGTGCTTTACAGGACAGGTTCCAAAGACCATTCATTAAAGAAAAATAAACTGTCAGGTTTATTCCTGTTATCACTTTCCACTTTGCTAACTAAGTGAGAATTTGTGGCACAGTTAAAGAGTGAACACAAACCTTGTATCCAGGAGACCGACAAAAAGCAAAACAAATTTGGTCAAATGTCAGAACACATTCTTGGGAATGGATGGAATGTTCTCATATGAACTGGGAATACTTTGACAGTGATACTGGCTGATTTTCAGCATGAATCATTTTGCTGTTACAAACTTTCTATCTATAAAGTGGTGAGTAGCTCAGGATCAGCTTGCTAATCAGGATCAGCTTGATTTAGTGAGACAGATTAAGAAATGAAAAAGCATCTGGTTTGCAAAATGTCTTATAATAAGCATTTTTTATTTTTTTGGTAAATGGAACGTCATAAGTTTTAGCTATTTTTAAAGTTAGGCTTTTCTTAAGGCAAATTTCCTGAGAGCTGCCTCATATTTTACTTGCAGAAATCAGATAGCTAAATATAAACTATAAACTATAATAATAAAACTATTATTAAAGGAACCTAAGTTCTTTGTTGTCCTTACCTACATAAATTAGGGAACTTTTTGACAGCTTTTTAAAAAGATATTTGTGCCATCTTTGAATAGCACCTATTAAACATATTCCTTCTTTGAAAATTGGATAGGTATCGAAGTACAAAAATTTGATGTAAACAGTGCTTCAGGATAGCCTGAATATATAGTTAATGTAAAGGAATAATGGCATAATAATTTAAACATTTCACTAATTACCTATTGATAATAATGACTAAAAAGTTAAATAATCTTCTTCTTTGGAACTTAGATAGGTACCTTAAGTTCAAAAACTCAGAGTAAAAAGGTCTCAGGCTGTCCTGAATATTCTAGTGATATTATGGCAACTAAAACACATATTCTAACAAAGGATTCAGCTACATAATCATGATTCAAACTTTTAGCAAGCACCTAATTTGTGACAGTGGAACTTTCATTGAAAGTGGCACAGAACATCTCTGGAACATATAGATATATCCAATGACATACAAAAGGAATTTGACTGAATTTGAAAATACAGCTATTAATTGAAATTTGAGCAATAAGGATGTAGAGGAACGAGGAACAAAAGATCATAGAGAAAAATAAATAATGTAAAAATAATACACTATAATAAATTGCAAAATTAGTGTAATTCAGAGCAAGTCAAAACAATTTAAAAAGAGTGATTGCCAAGGGATCAAAAATAAATCGTGTGTTAGATTCTGTTACCCCAAATGGACATTTCAGATTTATGATGATGGATTTTGACATGAAAACAAAATCCAATTTTTAATCAACATAAATATATTATGTGATTATCACCATCTGCCATCAGTTAATAAGTAGTAAAGTATCTTTTATGTTTTTAGAAGCTTTGTAAAACACATCAGTATAATGAGATGAAATATTTATTAGGTTTTCTGAAACTAAAATTTCTAAATTAAAAAGTGAGCAGACTGTTGAAAGAAATGTCAGTGTAGAAAGATGACAAACATAAAATTGTTATGAACAGTGTTGTTACAAATTAGTAATAATAGCACTGAAATATTAAAAGAGCCAAAAATGTTCTTTAGTACTACAAGAATGAATTGAGGATAACCACTGTTTACATATACAAAGGAAATTAATAACTATGGTTTCTAAGTAACTAGAATTCAAAGATCTTAATCTTTCATAAAAGTAAGCCATTAGGTTTATACAAGATCTGTATTTGTTCTAATTCAAGAGAGTTGAGATATGGACACATATTGTATAAACTGATTTTACTTAATGCAAACATTAAATATTTGATTAAGTCTGATTCCACTTCCATTGGAAGATTATTAGCATTCCTTTTGAAGTTGACTTTGTTGGAACAATATAATATGATTAATGGAAATATTGCCACTGACTTGGATGGAGTGATTATTGCACATGTGCTTTTAAATGGGAGCAAAGCACTGTTTTTGGCGTGACACTGTTACAAGTAGGACTGTTTCCAATTTTTATTGGGAAGGAAGAAGAGCATGCTTTCACATTTTCTAGTGATGTTTTCTAGCTGCTATTCAGCTCCTATATGCAACTATTTATATCAAAATGTCACTGATTTATTTCCATTGGCAAATAACTGTTCATCCCTTTCCTTCCTGTTAACTCAAACCTTCACATTTCCATCACAGAGACACTTGAACAGAGGTATCCTCCCACACCAATCAGCAGAGGAAATGGTAGGTCAGGTTTCCAATAAAAACTTGCTGGGAAACAAAACCTACAATCTTCCTTTCCTTAAATTGCGATTACATAAGTCTGTTAGAAGTGGAACCAGAAAGGAAGTATGGAAGGAAATTCTTCTTGTCTAAGTTTATTATAAGTTGTCACAAAAGAAAAGTTAGCTATGGCAACACTTTCTCTCTAGTTTTTCCCATCCAACTTGAAATGCTCTGTAACAATATTTGAACAGCTGGATGATGCTAGTTCAGCACAGTTGTCACTTATCTAGTATATTTATGTTGCATGGATTGACAATAAAATGGGGGGACATGTTTCTAACCAGATAATCTGTAGTCTGTTTTCCAAATTAAATTTAAAAAAGATTTCATTCTTTTATAAAATATTGCTTTTTATATCATATGGTACAGTGAGCTATTCCAAACAAAAGGGAACTTCAAAGAACATTTGAAATGGCATGAACACATAGCTAAAGTAGGCTAAAGGCACCATCTTATTTGCAATAGTCATGAATATCTGTAGCTTGGGTGTAGGATGAGGGTTCGTTCTCCAAGCTTGTGGGTTGGGTTCTGAATGTTTCATTACCAGGCTAGGTAACATCTTCAGTGGAGTTTAGGGGATGTCAGTGTCAGTTTTCTTCTGTTTATAAAGGCTTTCGGTGGTCAGTAGATCTTGTGACAGTGAGGTCACATCAGGTGAGTGTCCCATCAGGTCAGAGTCTTGTGATGGGTCTTGTGATGGGGAGTTATGTCAGATGAGGGTCATTGGGAGGTGAAGGTTGGGGTGGTGTTTACATGGGTTGGTTGAGGATTGGTGCTGACTCTGGTTGGCTGTGCAGTTGATTTGGATTCTGAGGGGTTTGTAGGCTGGTTGTAGGTCAATGTGTCTGTTGATGGAATTGCTTATGGAGAGCCA
This sequence comes from Stegonotus admiraltiensis, assembly GCA_032468215.1. NCBI lineage: Eukaryota > Metazoa > Chordata > Lepidosauria > Squamata > Colubridae > Stegonotus > Stegonotus admiraltiensis. The sequence goes on from JANHZT010001149.1 coordinate 5,817, forward strand.
GACTTTGATGAATTCACGAGCGTGGCGGGTGGTAGCATAGCCGATGGTTTTTGTGCTGCTCCAATAGAACTGGTGCTGTTTGGTGTCAGTGTGGGTAGAGATTAAGGATTTGAGATTGTGGCTTTGATTGCCAGTCGGTGTTTGTGGATCCTCATTTTTAATTGACGTGATGTTTGTCCCATGTAGAATTGGTTGCAATTGTTGCAGTTGATTTTGTAAACTACATTGTTTCTTTCAACCTTCTATATCTTGTCTTTGGTTCTGGATAATTCCTGGTGGAGTGTGGCGCTGGGTTTGTGGGCTATTGCTATTCCTAGAGGTTGTCATTTCTGACACCATGTTTGTGTGTGGTAGGGTTAGTTTTTGCATGGTGGTTGGCTGTGTGTCTATGTTGTGGTTTGGGTGCTGTGTGTCAGATAAGTTTTTTGGATAGCTATTATGGAGAAAGACATCAAGCAGCCATTTCCCTTTCACTTTTCTTACTGTTGTGGTGCTGCAGTATGTCCTGGCCCTTCTGAAGTGGGTCTGGACACAGCTTCTTTTGTGTGAGTTGGGGTTGCTAAATAAGAAAGCTGTTAAGTGAGTTTTGCCCATTTTACAATCTTACTTGCTACAGTGTTGTTAACTGTTGTTAATAACAGTTGTTGTTCGGTTGTTAATTGAATCACTGCAGTTGTTAAATTAGTAACACAGTTGTTAAGTGAATTTGGCTTCCCCATTGTCTTTGCTTCTAAGAAAGTCGCAAAAGGTCATTGCATGACACTGACACACTGCAACCATCATAAATACATGCCAGTTTCCAAGCATCCAAATTTTGATTATGTGTCTGTAGGGATGCTGAAATGGTTGTAAGTGTAACTTCGAACATTCACTAAATGAATGGTTGTAAGTGGAGGATTACCTTTTGTTAATTTCAGGCCTTTGCACTGGTGTGTTTTAATGCCTTAAAACTATGATATGTTGATAGGTGCACTGCTCAATCATTTGATCCATAGGTTAGTAGAGTGTGTGGCAAGCCAACATGTGGTTATTAGGCCAGCCAACTTGATGTGGTTCACATTGTGCACAAAGATCACCAGAGAAAGAGGCAGTTGCCCTCAGAAGACTTTTAATCGAACTGACTTTTTGATGGAAAGACAGAATTGTGATAGGTATACAACAGAAGATGTCTGCTTCATGGATTTGTGTTACCAAATAGGTGCACAGTGGACACTTTACCTATACGCTATGTCTGGAAGCAAAAACATGTTATTTAGCACTTTATAAAGTAGAAAATGCCATACCATTGCCCTTGAGACATTGGTGTAACCTTCTTGAATCTGAATTCACTTTGTTTCCATCTCCAATGCCCATAAAAATGAAAAAAAAAATCCCCTATTCAGAATATTTCCTAATAAGGGAATAGTTGGAAATTTGTATTTTGCTATTAAATGACATTTAAGCAAAGAACTTTTTGAATGCTGCTGAAGAAAAAAAAGCTCCATAATTGAATAGACATAGTCTAATTATAGCTTATGTTGCAAATCAAATTAGGTCTTTCAGCTTGTTGTTGCTTGTAGCTCTGCTTATGTATTCAGGAACTGAAAAAGAGTCATGCATAAAACATGCATAGTTTTCATAAAACTATGAAAAACAGAGAATTCCACTCACACCTACCTATTTAATCAAAGGGAAAGATTAGTGCCTTCATTTGCTAAGGTAGAAGCCCTATGACCAGATGTTCTATTTTATCATAGTACCAAAATAGTACTATTTTACTATTTTGCATCTTTGAAGACCATCTTAAGTAATAGTTTTCTGAAGAAAAGAACTGCACCCTATTAAATATGCCAGAAGGGTTCCTGGTCATAGGAAATGAAAAGTTTAGGACAGTTCATTTCAACTCTGATATCTCTGCATGTTTCACTCAAAAATACATTTAAGATTTCAATACCCATGATAATCTGAGGAAAAGTATGTTAATACAGTCTAACACAAGGAGCTTCTTATAAAACTTAACGTGGGCCATCATTCATCTCATACAAATGCCTTTTTCTTACTCTGAGAGAACCTACTCCCAGATTTAGTAAACTGGAAATACTGCTGTAGATTTATACAAGCAATTTACACACAAGCAGTCTAATCTAACTGTGTTATGTGCCAACTTCCCATGAACATCTGTGTCAGAGGTGGAATTTAAACTGATAAATGATGAGCATTGCAGTATTGTGACCAGTGGTGAGTTGCTACCGGTTCGCCCTAGATCGGGTGAACTGGTAGTGATGGTGGTGGGATGCTCCGCCCACCCGCCCAGACATCTCTGTGCATGCACAGAAGTGTCAGGCGCGCATCTACGAGCAAACTGGTAGTGGCTGAAATTGAAACCCACTACTGATTGTGATCCAGACTCCACTCTTTTGTACATATCTTGTGCTGTTGCACACAAATACATCTGATATCCCTGTCTCTGTCACTCAAAAATGGGTTTAAGATTTGACCCACTTGTTTCATCATTCTGTTGTAAACTGTTCATTTTGCAAAGGCTTCTGCTCCTGTGCTAACAAGCAACGATGATATAACAAAATGACTCCCTTTTTGTATTATCATCCTACGCTCATCCTACTTCTTATGCTCATCAAAGACCTGATCTACTCTTGTTTAAAGTAATGTTGTGGTTGTTCACTATGATTTGTAAACTATGGGATGTATGTGTGATGCGTGAGTGCTTCTGTGTGTGTGTGTGTGTGTGTGTGTGCGCGCGCGCAGAGTATGCTAAACCAATACCAAGAAAAATTAGTTCAGTTTGGATTTTGAAGTCCCAATTCAAAAGGTCATCATAATTCTAAAATGCCAAGAACTTTGTACCCATAGATCAAATTTGATTATCTTATTAAAGAACTTTGGAACTTAAATATATGTGGCATTGTTGCAGATATATAAACATTAAGATCATTCTGAATTTATTCAGGATCTCTTAATTTTCTATAATATTAGTATAATAATATAAACATATATAAATTCTACAAATGCTTAAAACAATGTATACTTTTATTCTTAGAGTCCACAACATGGTACCCATTGTTCTTCAATGTAGCATGTCCAAGAAGACATACTTAATATCTGCCTGACTCTCTGACATACTAGATTTTTAATATGTTTAAACTAATCATTTAATATGTTAGATAGTTATGTGTATTTTAATTTGGTCTCTGACCTCAATAAATTTACTTACTTACTATGTTAGATAGGGTGATGGAAGAGGCAGGACACAGCTCTAACAGTAACAACAGCTCTTTATTAGTAGATCAGTGCAACCCAGCAGCTGACTCGTCTGACTGCTTGCCCTTTTATAGGAAGCTGTCAGACGGGTCGGCCAATGAGATTTGAGCATTTTCCCGCTAGTTTGGCAGACCTGAGTGAAGCCTATGCTCACTCCTATTTAGTATGCAACACCCCTCCCAGATAAAACATTGCCCAATCATTCAACTATTTACAAATGTAGTCACGTAGGTAGGCAGAACATTGTTGACTTCTAGTTAACCTGCGCAGCTCAGTTGGTTCCTGGGCATCAGCCTGAGTGGTTGGACCTGTTGCTGGTTCAGCACTTGCCAATGGAATCATCTGGATTTCATCACGGGGCGTGGTCAGAGTCTCTAGGCCCAACCCTTTGAGGAGTCTGCACTGGAGTCTCGGTTCCTCAGGTGGGTGTTTCTGCTGTACAACCGGGTTTGAGTCATTGTTAGACATTTGTTTATTTTGTTGGCTAGATTCTGTAGGGATCAGCCTCTTGTCGGTTTGAGTTATCTCTGGTTGCCTTAGCCGTGAGTTTTCAAGATGGCCTCAGAGTTGGTCCAAATTCTGTGGCCACAGTCTCCCATCCTCCAGCTCTACTTTATATGAGCGAGGGCCTGATTTTTCTACCACTGTGGCTGGAATCCAGAGGGCACCTCCAGCATAGTTATGGTCATATACTTTGGCCCCAATGTTAAATGATCTGATTTTTCCTGATGAGTCGGGAGGTGTTTCTGCAATATAATTTGGGTGTAAATGGTCCAATTGAGAATGGATTCCCCATCTCATGAGGAGCTCTGAAGGGCTTCTATTTGTTGTGGCACTGGGGGTGATATGTTGTACTAACAAGACTTATCAGTCCAAGCTAGCCAATCTCCTGGCCCATGTGCACCAAGGCCTCCTTAGTGGATCTTACCATCCATTCAGTCTGCCCATTACTGGCTGGGTGAAAGGCGCCACAAGGGCATGCCTGAGTCCCTGCTCGGCTAGGAAGATTTCAAATGGGTTGGCCATAAATTGGGACCCATTGTCCAAAACCAACATGTTGGGGAGGCCGTGTGTGGTGAATAGTCTCCGGAGCACTTGGATGACCACCTCAGCAGTGGTTGTAGACATCAGAAATATCTCCAACAACTTGGAGTAGGCATCGACCACTATTAGAAAGGTTTGACCCTTCACTGGTCCCACAAAATCAGTATGCACCTGGGACCATGGTGCCTTAGGGGTTTCCCATTCCTTAGCCAGGGCAGAGAGGGATGCTTGTCTGGATTCCTGACATGGTGTGCAGGTGGTGACCCATTCCACTATTTCATGGTCCATATTAGGCTACCAGTTGTAGCTCCTTGTCAACGCTTTCATCCTGACTATTCCAGGATGTCCCACATGTAAGACCTCCAGCACTTCATGCCTTAATCTGGGGGGTATAACAACCCTCTCCCCCACAACAGACACCCCTTCAGTACAGATAGTTCATTTTGGTGCACATAATAACATTTCCTGTCAGTGGGGCTCCCAGCCATCCCCACCAGACACAGTTCATAATTTGCATCAAGTCCTTATCTTTAGCCGAGTGCCGTGCAATTTTGGCAGCAGTAATAGGTCCTGTGACAATGTCCTCGATAAGGAGAACTGGACAAATGGGGTCAGGGTCTTCCACTAGAGCAGGTAGCAGCTGAGAGCATCCATATGGCCCAGGGACTTTCCAGGCTGGTGGACCAGCCTATAACTGTATGCTGCTAGAAAAATAGTCCAGCGGGTCAGCCTAGGGGATAAAATTGTTGGAGTGGGGTGATATCTGGCCAATAAACCCAACAGAGATCAGTGACAAGCACAAAGTCTCGACCATAAAGGTAGTTGTGAAACTGCTGGATCCCAGTGACTGCAGCCAGCGCTTCCCTGTCCAGCTGGCTGTAGTTTCGCTTGGTGGCGGACAATGTTCTATAGTAATATGCGATAGACGCCTCTGCCATTGGGCATCTGATGGCTGAGGACAGCCCTGACCCCGAATGGGGAGGCATCACAAGTCAGCACTAAGGGTAGGGTCTCACTGTAGTGTACTGCCATGCTGTCCAATGAGAAAAGTTGTTTCACAGCTGCAAAAGCTGCAGATTCATCTCGACCCCAGATCCAGAAAGTCTTTTTTCCTAACAGCCTATGCAATGGTTCTGCCACAGTTGCCTTCTGTGGCAGGAACATGCTATAGAAATTCAGCAAGTCTAGGAATGCTTGCAATTCTGTTTTGTTCCTGGGAGTGGGGGTGTCTCTAATTGCTGCGACCTTATTTTTAGTGGGGTGAATCCCTGAACCATCAATCAAATATCCCAGGAATTCTACCCATGGCACCACTATTTGACACTTCTCTTGCTTGACTTTAAGCCCGGCTTCTCTAAATCTTGTTAGGACAGTTCTTAAATGGTTGAGTAGAACTGTTTTGCTGTCAGCAGACACCAGGTCATTGTCAAAATTGGGTACTACCCCAGGAATGCCCTGTAACAAACGTTCCATGATACTTTGGAACAGTCCTGGTGCCACACTCACACCGAATTGCAACTGGCAGCACTTGAAGGTGCCTCTATGAGTGACAATTTTTTGTGCCTCGGCAAACTGGCAACTGTTGATAAGCTTGTGCCAGATCGAGCTTGGCAGATGTGTTTCCCTTTCCTAATGAATGGAGCAAGTGCTAAACAATGGGTACTGGATAGGCATTCTGCTGCGAGGCCTTATTGATTATACACTTATAGTCGGCGCAGATGTGGACAGAGCCATCAGGCTTAATAGGCATTACTATGGGGGTTTACCATCGGGCATGATCGACCGGTTCAAGGATTCCCTGACCAATTAGTTTATCCAATTTTTTTATCGATTTTGGGTATAAGGGGAAGAGGGACCCTTCACAGTTTGATTGTAATTGGGGCAATATTTGGGTCTAGGCTGAAAGAAATAGGCTTTCCTCTATACTTGCCCAGCCTGTCACTGAACGTCGTGGATGGTGTTGATTCCGGTCACTCCCACTCCCGGGGCCTCAAACCAGTCCAAGCCGAGTAGGCTTGATAACATGCCGCTGACCATAGTTATCTTTAGGGGTCCAGAGATCTTCCTAAATTTGATGTGGAATGTCCTGCTCCCTATGACAGGGATGCGGTTTCCTTGGTAGTCTTTAAGTTGCACCCTATGGGGACTCAAGTCTCTCTTCTTGAGTCTGGGCACAGTTTTTCTGATCATCTCCCAGGACACAATTGTCAGGGATGACCCCATGTCAATTTCCATGTCGCATTGCGATCCTTCTATCTGGACATTGATGTGTATCTTCTTCACTTTTGTGGAGCTTCTTTGCCTGATGTTAGTCTGATACACATCCTTTTCCTCTGCTGATGGATCCTCTCTGCACCTTGGCTTCCAGGCTGTCAGTTTCCATTTCTCTGCTGCAGCAGTTGTAGTGGGTGGCTGTCTTGTGTGGAATATGGCAGGCTGGCTAGCACGGCAGACTCTTGGCAGGTGCCCCTTATGGTTGCATCTCTGGCAGATAGTGTCTTTGTATCTGCATGCTGCCCAGGAGTGTTCGTCCCTGCACACAATTGCTGTTTTCCTTCCATGTCGGGGTAGTCTTTCTTTTTCTTGGATTGGAGCCGGCAGATGTCATTTTCATCTTCGGATGACTCAATCAGCTCAGTGCTCTCTTGGTGGACTGCGGTGGTTTGGCATGAAGTTGGTGCATTTCCTGCCTTTTGTAGGGCTGCCGCTGATTTTTGCGAGGACTCTGTCACTCTGGCCTCATCTAATGCAGTCTGCAGAGTGAGGTAAGGCTTTGCTAACAATCACCTTTGCAAGCTTATGTCCCTCACTCCGCTGATGAATTGTTCCAACAGCACGTCCTCTAGTTCTCAAAACTCACAGTAGGCTCTGGCTTTTCTTAACGCTGCCATGTAGTGATTCACTGTTTCACCTGCCTCTTGTACTCTGCTGTGGAATTCGTGCCACCTCACGAACTTAGATTGCACTGGAACGTAGTGTGCTTGCAGCGCGTTCTGAAGTGTGGCCCAGGGCATCGTTTGTACCTCTGCTGGTGCGACGAATGCGTTGGCCTTATTGAACCAAGTTCCACAATAGCTAAGAAACAGCGCTCTTTTTCTATTATCTGACATCCCAAAGAGGTTGTTGGCCTCCATGAAGCACTCGAATCTAATCATGTATCAGTCCCAATTATCTGTGGCTGGGTTGAATGGAGTTGGCGGGGCATAGGCAGTAATATTGATGGCCGATGCAGGTTCTGTTCACTGCTGGGGTGGCCTGATGATTTTTGCCCAGTGGTCTCTTCCTCCGCTCAGACTGCAATCACAATTAAAGTTCTTTTTGTCTGCTTCTCTTCCGATCCCATCCTCGTTACCAGTGTTAGGTAGGGCAATGGAAGAGGCAGGACACAACTCTAACAGTAACAACAGCTCTTTATTAGTAGATCGGTGCAACCCAGCAGCCGGCTCGTCTGACTGCTTGCCCTTTTATAGGGAGCTGTCAGATGGGTCGGCCAATGAGATTTGAGTATTTTCCTGCCGGTTTGGCAGACCTGAGTGAAGCCTATGATCCACTCCTATTTAGTATGCAACATAATATTTTTTAAATGTCACAAGTAACATGTTGGAAAGCAAAATGGCAAACTCCAACATCATCTTTATTTCTAGGCCATCTTCTGTGTCCCAACATGCATTTTTCTTTTTAAAAATGAGATTCCTGTTTGTGTGAAACAAACAGTGTGTTATGCACTGTGAGTAAAAGTATGTGTTAGAGTATACTGCTACTGCTTAGTCTTTTGGCAACCTACTTTTCTTTCAGTCTCACAAATTTAGTTCTGACTGATTTATTTATGATTGATTTAGTTCCATGCCAGAGCTTTTTCCTTTAAATGTGTCAGTATTTCCCCTAACTCCTGTCAAAGTAATGCAGAGACATCCTTCCCTTATCCAAACTATTTAAGAAATTTTATGGTTACATGTTGTCCCTCAATTGCTTATGAACGTTGGTTAAACATTCCTGTCTAGCACAATGTTTTTAAAACAATTGGAACATGAAAGGAAACTCTGAATTAGATAGCAAGAAAACTATGTATTATATGAAAAAAGTATCACCAACCAGGATAATATATATTTATCCAAAAGGAAATTCACAGCATTATACAACATACGTTTTCCATAAGTAGAAATGACAATTGAATGAAAAATGAATTGCAATCTTCAGAAACATAGCATTATAATATATATAATGATATACAAATGTGAATAAACTAAGTGCAATTGTCCTTGCAAGAAAAATGTACATTCTGCACAATAGCATATTGGCATAGAAAACATCTGGAAATATACAAGATTTTTAAAGTCCCTAAAACGTTCTCTGTAGCACTATAGTAATGAAAACTTTAAAGGCATATGTAGATTGGCAATGTAATTAGAAATGAATAAGTCAAATCAAGTAGTTTGGGGAAAAAAGAAAATGTCTAATTTTGAGTGCAGCACTTGACAAGTGGTTTGTTTGCTTGAAAATAAACTATGAAGGTGACATGAAAACATTGTTTTATTATTCCAGAAGATAAGCATAAGAAAATCTACTGAGGAATATAACTTCTAAGAAAGTGCATTATACTGGTATAATTCAAAATACACTGATTACCTGAAAAAGAAGAACTATATTTTACACTTTGGAAGCATCAAGAAAAAAGTCACAGAGCACACAAAAATAAATCTGAAATCAATTTTTGATAGATAATTAACATGTAACAAGTTATTGCAGATTTGGGGAAACACAAATTAAGTTAGTAAATAGTATTCTTTTTTTAAAAAATAGCATTCTGTTCCAGGGAAATGCAATATAGAATGTTATACCGTGATGCTGTGTAAAGCTAATCAAAACATGGACTTAGCAATGAATGATAAAATAGCTTTTTCTCCTCCTCTTTCTTATACTAAAATGCTCTTAAATGTATCAAAAGAGAGTTGACTCCCTCTTCCAGTTTTTCAATCCTTACCAGTCCTATTTAAAAGTACTCAAGAGTAATCTTGGATATTTTAACTATTTGTAGCTCTACTAAACATCAGAACACAATGAATATAACTGCATGTATATATCAGGAAATGTAGTTCTATCACTCTCTATTTTACTACTAAGCCATCCTATCAAACCAGGACAGTCAGATATTTATTGTCACCATCTTCTTTTCCTCCCCTACATTAAATTGCAGCAGTAAATCTGAAAGAAAGAAAATGCCTCCTGCAAACTTCTATTTTTGATTTTCTTCCACTCCAAAGAAAATTAGGAATTATTGCCTTCATCTTTATTACTGCAATATGTCCACTACTAGTGCTCTTAGCTTGGTGATATGATGACTCTCAGTCCCTCCATCATAATATTACAGTTGAGGATCTCACTAAGATCTCACTAAGGCTTTTGACACTGTCAGTCGCGAAGGTCTGTGGCGCATCATATCAAAGTTTGAGTGCCCTGATAGATTCATCCTGATGGTACATCAGTTCCACGACGGTATGATGGCCTATGTTCTGGATGACAGAGAAGCTTCAGAGGCCTTTCCTGTTACAAATGGTGTCAAGCAAGGGTGCGTGTTGGCACCCACCTTGTTCAGCATAATGTTTTCAGCCATGCTGTCAGACGCCTTCCAGAACAGTTCCTTGGGAGTAGCCTGAGATACCTGCGAAGACTCCAGGCTGTCACCAAGATAAAAGAGACTATGCTATGTGACCTCCTCTTTGCTGCCAACTGTGCCCTGAATGCTGGATCAGAGCAGGAAATGCAAGGCAGTGAGGACAAATTCACAGCAGCATGCAACAACTTCGGCCTCCTCATCAACATAAAGAAGACTGAAATGATGCATCAGCCAGCTCCAAAAGCCCAACACCAAGAGCCCCCATCACAGTGAAGGGACAAAAGCTGCAAGCAGTGGATCAATTTACATACCTTGGCAGCTCCCTCTCCAGTGCAACAACAATTGACATTGAGGTCAACTGCAGAATCACCAAGGCAAGCTCTGCATTTGGCAGACTACTGACAAACATGTGGGACAGCCGTGGAATAAGCCTTGCTACAAAGCTCAAAGTCTACCGAGCAGTAGTGCTAACTACCCTGATGTATGCCAGTGAGACTTGGACTGTATACAGGAGGCACGCTAGGCAATTGAACCACTTCCACATGACCTGCCTCCATAGAATTCTGATGATCTGGTGGCAGGACAAGGTGCCAGACACAGAAGTCCTGTCAGAGCAGGCCTGCCATCAGTTCACACCCTGCTGATGAAAGCCCAGACACACTGGGCAGGCCATGTTGCAGGGATGCCAGACCATCGCATCCCTAAACAGCTCCTCTATGGTGAGCTGTCTCAAGGAAAGTGATTGCATGGGGGACAAAGGAAGTGATACAAAGACATGTTGAAAGCCTCCTTCAAGTCCCTGGATATCGACACCATCTCCTGGGAAACCCTGGCACAAGATCGATCGACATGGGGCATGCTGATCCACCAAGGCTGCCAGACAACTGAGGACAGAAGATCAACCATAGCACAAGAGAAGCAAGCACTCAGCAAAGCCAGAGCTGCAAATGCTGCAACAATGGTGCCCACACATCTGCCTGATAGGTGGCAGAACATTTCATGTTAATATTGATTTAGGATCCAGCCCAATAATACAAGTAAATCATACTCAATGGATCTATAATATTTATTAATATAAACTATTG
>JANHZT010001149.1:52357-64536 GCA_032468215.1 Stegonotus admiraltiensis
ACTCGAACTTGCAGTAATTGCAAGCAGCAGATGTTAATAACAGACTACCAGTCTGTTGAGCCACCAGAGCTCCTTTTTGAGCATCACAAAGATTTGATTTCTCCTGGAAACACTCAATTGTCATTATTATAAAGAAAATGGTTAGTTAGCAAAGTTATCTAATTCTCAAGACTCTTCAGTTTATGGCATTACCTTTCAGTTATATTTTTAGCTGACTGCAAGAAGCGTGCATGATCATTCTCCTTCAAAGATTGCTCAGCCTGTGAGATGAGAGAGGTGGAGCGTTCAATGCACTGCTTGCAATTAGCTATCTGCTGGGCCAGTTTTCTCAGTCTCCCAACCTGGAGCAAAAAATAAAATTGTTACTTCTGTGGACACAAAAATGGGCTTTAACATTTGACCATAGCTCAAGACCATAGCCATAACTCAAATTGAGTATCAAAGGAAACAGCTCAATTGCTTTCCTCTTCTATTTCAATACGAGCCTAAGTTCTAAGAAAGTATTTGTTATTATCCAGAATGGGGTAATCCAAAATAACCACAACTTCTTTTCTTTTCTTTTTTTTTAATAATAGGAAATCTCAATTGCCATTAGGCTCTACTGTGATTGCCAAGGTGCTTTAATTCTTGACCTCAGAACAAAAGGAATAATTTGACAATAAAACAAATCTTTATCCTTGGAAATGTCTTTTCCTGGAGGAAAAGTATATTAACAAAAGTGGGTACAATACTGCATAATCAGTGTGATACAAATGGGACGTTTTAATTCCAATTCGCTTTTAATAGTCATTACACTGCAATGCTAAACATTTATTTAACAGTTAATCCAACTGAATTAGTAGATTATTTTCACTGCAACTATGTTTCAGATGAAATGGAAGAGTAATGTAAAGACCACCTCAATCTTTTCTAGTGCTCTCCTCCTTTAGCAACTTGACAAGAACATACATTTCATTACATTCAAGAGTGCAATTCTCTGAACAATAAAAATAACTTTTTTGTTATATCCTGCTTGGGAGCTTTCCATTGAGACTCTGGGAATAGAATGGCATATTAAATAAACCCTGTGTTTAATCCAGTGCAACTATTTTTATACTTACAAACAGAAATTGAGACCAGTATTTTCAGTGCTAAGCAAGGCAGTTGATAAGTGAGCCATTCTCACTTTTATGACCTTTTTGTTACAACTGTTAAATGAATCACTGCAGTTAAGAGAATTGTGTGGTTGTTAAGTGAATCCAACTTAACAATTCACTTGACATTTAATCTGTTGACTTCACTTGTTGGAAGCCAGCTGGGAAGGTTGCAAATGTCAATCATATGGCTCCAAGGTGCTACAACCATCATAAATACATTCAGTTGCAAGCCTGAATTTGGATCACATGACCGTGGGGATGCTGCAATGGTTTTAAGGGTGAAGACTGGTTGTAAATCACATTTTTCCATGCCATTAAACTTTGAACTGTCACTAAAGAAATGATAATAAGTTGAGAACTACCTGTATTTATTTTCAACTCAAGCATCCTATATTGCTAACAAAAACAAGATCTATTTTCTGAATTATGTAGATTTGAATCTTTGACATTCCTCACTAAAGAAACAAAAGAACTCCTGAAATTACCTGCAACTTGGTAAGGCTTGAGACTTTAGAAAAACAGTCTATAACTTTAGCATGTGGATACCAGGCCTTTATTTCGAATACCCTTCCAGACACTGTAGTGCCTTTTACTGACATTAGGCTGAGAAAGTGGACAACTTATATGAAATGTTAATTCCAAGATATACCATTTCTACTGCTTAACTACATACTCATACTGCTAAAGCAGCTGGTAGAAACACCTGCTTAAATTGCTGGAAAAATGCAAGCCACATTGTCCTTATTTGGAAATGGCTGTCATGACCACTAACCGCTGTACATACCTTGTTTGGGAATGAATGTATTGGGTTTGTTAAACTATTCCCCCCCCTCCCCAAAAAGCATAAAGTACAGTAATGAGCACATCTGTTAATAAAAAAGAAACCCATCCTTTCCTTTAATGTAAACGTAAAGTTTGGAATGGAACAGCATGTTTGATTCTGTAAAAAGTGTATGAACTTTGATGGTAGAATATGCATTTGCCCTACAGTTAAGTAACCATGGAGATTATACAGAAGGTGGACCTGAGTCTTGTTAATAGTGTAAAGAAGTTCAGGACTTGTCAAACAATAACCTAGAGAACTATAGTCCTGAAACAGCCCTTGCCTGCAAGGCTTTCTATTTTAAGTTATTTGGAGTATCTTGAAAGCTAAGTGAACCATTTAACCTGCCTGTTTAACCTGCCTCTGACATTATTTCTTGCCATTTTTTTTCACACAGGGAGTTTGATTTCTTCAAGCTACTTTAGCAGTAAAGTACTACAGTAGGTAGCTTCCATAAGTTCTCTCTCTCTCTCTCTCTCTCTCTCTCTCTCTCTCTCTCTCTCTCTCTCTCTCTCTCTCTTCTCCCTCCCTCCCTCTGCCTCTCTTCCTCCCTCTTTCACCCACATAAACAAACACATAAACAAAGCAAGGATCATGGTGAAACTGATTTCAAAGTTAGCTAGGTAACCAAGCTTTAGTGGCTATCTGAGATTTACCTTGCACAGAGATTAAAATCAGAAATATGTGTAATATATTATTAACAATAAAATATTTCATTAAATTTCTACTTCTGTAAAACACTAATGGTCCCAACTTCCTTCAATATGCTTCATTTCTTAGAGAGCAAACTAAGAAAATTAATTTGTGTGTCTTTAATAGATATAATAACTTATACTTATTTATAATATCTATGTAGATGATTATAAGTATTAATTCTTATTTTATAGTCAATTTTTGCCCTAGGAAATTTTTCAAACAAAGCATAAATATTTTAGAATATTACTATATTAACTATTCTGGTGAATAAAGCAGAATTTCTCTTGCAAATATGATTTGTACAGTTATTATTTATATAAAGTGTCATATAATAGAAAGATAAAATAACATAAGATGCTATCTTTCAACCGGCATTCAACAGATTTTAAATGAAGACTGAAATGTTTATTTAATAAATTCAGACAACAGGCAAATAAATGAAGCAGCTGTCAAAGGGATTTCAAGATGTGCATTTTATAGAATAGTTAAGTAAGAAATTAGAAATTTTGTAGAACATAAACTATTTAGTACGAATCTTAGTCTATTTCAGAATCTCAAAGATAAAATGCTTACTTTCCCCTCCTTGATTTTTGTTCCAATTATCTGACGTCTTTGCTGGATTATTTCTATAAGCAGGTCACATTCTTCCATCAGCTTGGATTCTTGTCGAGATGCATTCACCTAAAGAAGAGATCAAGCTATTGCATTGAATAAATTTAAAAACATTCAAAACAAGATAAAGCTAACACACCCATGTTTTTAAAATGCTTTTAAACTTGAACTTGAATGCTTGAATTCTTGAAAACAATATATTTTCTCAGATAATATTGATACAAGTAACTATTATAATATATGGGTGATATCCAGTACTGAATGAATATAACTTTGATTCCATGCAATATAATTTTCTCATCCTTTGTTTCCTCTACATATTATTTCCTGTCTAATTTTCATCAGAATAAGTTGGACTTGTTTTTTGAAATGGTAGCTATCTCATTTATTTCACTACTGAGATGACAAAACAATAAAAATATAAATGTTATTTCCTTTTCTTGTTTTTACTATTTATACTTACATATTCTTTTTACACTGCATTGAATTTACTGGGAGATATATATATATATATATATATATAATTTTTAATACGATAATTCCATCTTCAATTAAACAGTGTGTCATCTGGGTACAAATATCTTTGTAAAATAATAATCAAGATTTACAACCATATTCATTACATTAACATTAATTCTATAATATTAAAATGATCTTAACGTATCTTCTTTATTTCACTCATCTTTTTCTTTTGTTTTCCTGTTTCTAACTTGATAAAATAAGTTCCATGTCATACAGTATTGTTTGTTCTTTCTCCTTAATTGCTAGTGTTAGTCTATTCATTTCTGCATATTCTATGCATTGAATTTATTGCTTTTTCTGCTAGTACACCAACCCTTATTTCCATATAGCACAGTGAAATTTTAACAGCCATTTTCAATTTCTCTGACAAAAATTAATTGTTCACAAGGAGACCACATGCTAACCACTACATTTTACTGGCAATTACACATCTTAACATTTATTCACCTATGTTTGTATACACATACATACAAAGATACATATACATTTATACATGTTGATACACACACACACACACACACACACACACATCAAATACAAATACAAATACAACTACAAATGCACTGTAAGCCGCCCTGAGTCTCCGGAGAACGGCGGCATATAAATTAAAAAAAATACATATTTGCTGATAAAGAAATAAAGGGAGACTAGTATAGATCTATTTCAAGCTATTTAGCTCTCATCAGCTAGCCATACCCTTACTCGGATTCGAACTTGGGCTGCCTGCATATTAGGCAGTTGTATTAACCCGAGCCACAAGTTCTCCCCCCCCCTCTCTCACACACACACACACATAATAACTTTATAATTATCTTTTATAATTTTTATAATATCTGTAATGGCTTTGCAGCTGCTTGCCATGCAGCTCAGGGGCTTCTTCTCACACGCACTCCTGGGACTGCAGAAGCCTCGGTGCAGCATAAAGCAACCTGGAAGACTCATCTACCTGAACTCACCCTAGCATATGGCACAAAGGAAGCCCCACACATCCCCAGCAAGCTACAGCACCCAGGAAGCCCAAGCAAGGATTTGGCCCAATGGGAAAATGCTGAGGATTGTCTCAGAGAACCATACAGAGGAAGCGCAAGCCAACCCCTGGCATTTTTTCATTAGGTAAACAGCTTCCAGCCTTCCCACTGATTGACATTCATATTTGTATTGTGCTGCTAGACCAGATTGGGAAACCATGTCTTTACCAGAAAAGCTGAAGTGTCCAGGGTGACATGGTGGTCACGGGTCTGAAAAGGCAGTGAAAAGCAGACAGCAAAGGCTATGAATTGATCCTGCTTCAGCCATAACAGGTCAGTGTAAGGAACTGGAAGAGAAAGAAGCTAGGCAAACAAATGCTTGCTGACACTTAATGGCAGTTGCTGGGCCCTCTCCAGTCTGCAGCCTGGCACTGTGCTGCTGGGGCAGGTTGGGAAGCCCTGTGTAGAAAGTGTTCGCCAGAGAAACTGGACCACAGATCCAAAAAGGAGAGAACAAAACCATCAAGAAGCATCTGTTTCAGCAGCTGGGTACAAAAGGCGAAATGCCAGCACAAGGAATTGGGAGAGAAGACAACTGGGTGAATGAATGTTTGCTGGCATTTTGTGGGCCTTCTTGGACGTTGAAGCTTTCCACTGCGAAGCTGAGGCAGTTGACCATGGTGTCATGCTATGCAATGGCTCAGGGGCTTCTTGCAATCCCATAACCACGTGGTTCTGGGGCTGCTTGCTGCCCAGTAAGGCAGGATGCAGGATGATAAAAATGGCAGAGATGAGAAGCAGCTAGGGTTAGGGTTAAAGTGAGGCAGTTCCTCACTTTACTGAGGTTCAGGGCTGGAAGGAACCAAGCCTGAAATGGCTTGGCTTGACAGGATTGGGACAGGTTCTCAGCTAATGGCTGCCTGCCTTTGTATAATGACTGTAATGGGGAGTGCCAGAATTGCTATTGCTAAATGATGTAATCATGTGCTGTTTTGCTTTATGACTACCATTTAGCACTCAAAATTCTGGTCCCAACTTAAGTCAAGGACTACCTGCAAATGTTTTGTATTACTACTGCTTCTTCTGTTTCTGTAAGACACAGTTGAACTGTTCAAAAATTTAAATTTGTAATTTTTTTAAAAAAAAGATAAAGAACAGTGCTGTGCCACATAAAGAAGACATAGAGAACATTATTATTTGTTTTGCAACAAACAAAACCCTATTATCGTTTAATGTAGTGTATTTGGGTAAAGGCTGCCAGCATAGTTCTAATTTTTGCTCAACCACAAACAAGAGATTTTTCTTAGTCTATTTCATGGAAAAACTGAAGGCAGAGACCCATTTTGATTGGACTTAAAAGACGTCTTTGTTACAGGACAGAAGTCTTTTGAAAATACTGGCAATTACATTATCTGTAATGAAATTCTGTTTTGCTTTTTTAAAAACATCCATCTCTGTTTCACTTTTCTACATTCTCCTTTTCTTTGGGGATTTTTGATTTGACTAGCACATAAGAAAGGAGACTGCAACATATCTTAAATAGCACTAATGCTCCTTGTAAGCTTAATGTTATCCTGCTCTGAAGATTTCCATAAATGAGGTTTGCATCCCCAGTGCAGGACAGCTTTATCAAGATAACCTGTTCACCTTGTTCTCAAGGGTTTACAGAACTTGGACTTAAAACCAACCTTCTCTTTTGACCCAAGTCTTGTATGTGGATCCTGAAGCTATGTTAAAATAGATGTCTATAACTAACTTAAAAGTGTTTTCACTATAAATAGAACAAGCACAGCTGAGTTTCAAGACCTAGAGTAAAATTGCTTTTCTGGTGCTGTATAATCTAAGAATGATTTTTCTATGTGATCCCACGGTTGGTTAGGAAACATTGGCTAAAATTGTGATTTTCAAATCAGCTATAGTCCAGGAAAACAGGTTTCCTCCCCATTCTCTCTGGCTAATTGTTCCTGATTTTTCCACAGCTGTGTTCCAATATGTTCTGTGCAACAGACTGAAACAATTTCATTCTCTTGACTAAATAATGCAGGATTTTCATAAATGCCAAACACATTTCAAAACATTCTCTCCCCCTTGCTGGACCAACATATACAATATAGAGAAAGGAGACGGTGTCCATATTTCCAGCAGTCCTTTAGCAAATGACACAGAGAGGATTCCTGAGTCCTTCGGGAGAAGGGCGGTATATAAATCAAATAAATAAATCACTGCTCAGATAATCAAGTGGATATGATTGGCTTGTGCTCTTCGTGAAAAATACAACTTCAATAGCTGCTGCAATGCTCAAAAGGGAAGATCTGGCCAATAGGTTTAAAGCCAAGGAAGAAAAGAAATGCAAGTTCCCTCTTGTAAGAAATTAGAGCTGCTTGCAAAAAATAGCTCAGTTTTGAATTTTTGCTGCACATGTTTCTCACTAGCCAAAAGCTGTGACTAATGATCCGACAGGTAACACTATTGGGTTAATTTCTTATCAAGATGATATGTTTAAAGTTTAGGGCCGGGTTCTCAAACTTGTGTTGTCATGTTGTTGTCACATGACATATTGCGACTTTCCCCCCCTTCACTAAAACAGGGGTGGGCAAGGCCAGCGCATGATGCATCTGGCCTGTGGGCCGTGAGTTTAACACCCCTGGTTTAGGGGTTCAGCTCAGCTTCTTTCTTGATACAGTTTGAAGAGTTGTAAGTAAAGGGTGGATTAAATATAAGAAGGGTCATGTATCTGATATAATGTTTGAAAAGAGGATATAATATGAAAGAATATCTACACATTTACTTCAGATCATCAGAAATACCAATTATAGAAAAACACTAATTTTAAATTGGCTCTTATAGCTACCTAAGTTCTTCTTTTCTAACAAAAGGGTATTTTGTTTATAATCTGTAATGTTATAAAGCAATATGCACCCATCTAATCAAAGAATTTGCCCTTAGCTCTTGATTTTAATGTTAGAGCTGTTTCATTCATTCAAAGTTTCTAAGATAGGCTGTATGGGAGCTTATCTTAGATGCATTGAAATCTACCCTTCTTTACTCTTCTTTCTAACAGAAAAAAATTATATTAGAGATGTGTAAACATTTACCCCACTCATTCTGAAATTCTTCTGAAATGGTTAAGATATATATGCAGGAACCCAAGGGCACATGTAAAATTTTGAGAAAATGTATGAACTGAACAATATTTTAGTATATTTATATTTAGAATATAAAAATATATACTATATTTCAATATATAATGTTACAAATATTATTAATCCATCTTTGCAAATTCTTGCATTTCTTTGAAAAGGCCACTCCTAGTTTGAAATATATCTTGATTCAGGAGCCCTTCCACAGCCACCGAGCTACCATTTGATGTTGTAATGGCTGAATTGGAGGTAAACCGAGCTTAAAATTGTCTGGAATTCCAGCCAGCTCTATCTGTCCAAGCCAAAGAAAACTCCAGCTAACTAGGAGTAATTTTCATAGACATAAATAAGTGAAAATTTGGGGAAAATAGCCAGGCACCAACAACATTCAATTGCCTGGGCTACACTCTGGACAAACCCAATAAAGGCCCACTGGCTTTAGAAATTAGCAAAATCAATTAAGACATGATTATAATGATTACTGTGAACATGTGGGTGCAAATAATGTTAGGTAATTATTTTCATGATTCATATGTCATTCAACTGCAGGAAGGCTTTAATTGGTAGGATGAAGAATTTGAAATATACTGCCCCTTGGAAATTGCTTCAGGCCATCATGGTGTTCCCCCCATAGAAACCCAGTAAACCATTAATAATTGTTTGCTGTCATTATATAAAAAGCAATTGACACCATCATCAGTTTTCATAAATTAAGAAGACAGGGAGAAATATCTTGGGAACAAGTTTCTTTTCTTTTTCCATTCTTCTTTATTCTATTTTAATATTCTGGTTTCATTCCTTGGTCTGGGTATGTCAAGTCTAAATACAAACTAGTTTTTTATGCCTCAAATTAGTGCGCACGCACACACGCACAAATTAAAAATGAAACTTCTTTATATGTAGTTTATAAAATATTAGCCATTACGAAAAGGAAAGTAGTTCTTTTAGAAGTTAGAAAATGGCTGAAATCCAATCCACAGGAAAATACCAGTATTTCAAAGTATCATAATACACATATAAAACACCTAAACACCTAAATTCATAAACTTTGTTGGTGGACCAGGATTAATAGGATTTTATTGCAGTTACCGAAGACTAACTATGATGTAACACAGGGGTTCTCAAAATCTGTGATATTGTGATTGCGTCCAATTATATACAGTATTTGTGTAAGCCTTGCCCCATTTTTTAAAAACAATTTACTCAATTATTTTGACAGGTAACTCATAGTTTTATCTATCACCTAAAAGCCATTCAAAAGTTTGATCCCTGCTCCAACTTTGTTTAGGCCAAGCAGGAGAGTTCTCAAAAGTTCTTCCAGGCTTTGTTTCCCAGAATTACTACACAGGTAATCCTTGGTTAGCAATAGCACTATAGCAATAGCACTTACAGTAGACTTATATACCACTTCATAGTGCTTTACAGAACTCTCTGAGTGGTTTACAAATATCAGCATATTTGCCCTCAACAATTTTACCGTGCTTGTTTGCTACACAGTATATCTAAAGGTAGCCATGATTATACTTTCTAATAAATTAGAAAAATATTAGGGCACATTGAATTATGAGTCCTTTATTGTAATTCAGTGTTAGACTTACTTATAAATCAGTATCAGTTATTTTTGAGATGATAAGTAACCTACGCAATGGGGATACTTTCTAATGACCTGATTGTGGGGTCTGAATAAACAACCGTAGAACTCTTGCTTTATGTGTGTGTGTGTGGGGGGGCAGCACAGCAATACTACATTCTACTGCATTGTGCCATCAGGGATCCTAATAGAAAATTACTGTATATTTCTTAATTAACCAACTGATTATTTTTATGGGCAATTAATAAAATATTAACAGTGGATTTTTTCTCTTGAGTTATATATACAGTTATAGTGAGATGAGCAGCAAATAAATAAATAAATAAATAAATAAATAAATAAATAAATAGCTAGCTAGCAATACTATATTAGCAATTGAATTTACTTTTTTTGATATGACTGTCAGAGTAAAACAGAGGCCATGTGACACTTAAGGAAAGTTAAAATTGGAAATAATGCATTTTAATTATGAAGGTCAATTTTTTTTATCTCCAGGGAATTCTGTCCACATTAATCTATCTGTTAAAGAGCCTCTGTGTGCCACAAAGAATTACTGTATGGAGGATATTTTACAGCACACAGTTAGTTCATGCCAGGATGTTGTGAAATCTCTTGGGCTCACTTGTCATCATGTATGAATTCCCTTACAGCTTGTTTACTGCAGGAAGCAATCTGTATTTCATGTTACCAATTGTTCATTCCAACTTTATTTCTACCAGACTTCAAAGAAACCACCAGAGAATATAACTAAAACAATATATTAACATAAAATAATTGATCAGTCTACTTTTCCTACTGGTAGGACAATATATTCTAGAAAAACAGAAATTATTTTTTCCTTTATTTTATCATTTAACCATTAAATGAATTGTATACATACATTAAATGGTTTTTATATAATTTGCCTTTAACTATTGGAAATATTTTGTCTTTTATTGAATTTTTTTTACAAGTGTGTTAACAATAAACAAATGCTATTTCATTCAATACAAACTTATATATATTTTCCAACAGTGAAATCTCCATGACATTTACTTGATTGCTCTATAAAGAAGATACTAAATTATCTATTTGGTCCATATTCAACTTCATAATAGGTGTATACTTGCCTATAAAGTCGCCAAGAGTCAGACACAACAGAACGGTTAAAACAAAAAGAAATAGGTATATATATAATAAATAATATATGTTTTCAAACGGTAATATTATGATTATTTTAAAAGTCTGTAAAACAGAATGTCACATATTCAGAAAGAATTGTGAATTAAATATCACTGAAATTCATACTTACCTCTACATGTTGACAAGTTTGAATTAGTTTAGCCAAAAGTGTTTCCAGTTCAGTGTTTCTTTTGATAAGGCTGGTAAGATTACTTTCTAAATTTTGCTGTTTTAAAAAAAAAGAGTATAGTATTTGGCATTACATATAATCCAATAAAAACAGTACATGTAAATACATCTCTCTCTCTCCCCCTCTCAATTCAATCAGAGTAGAAACCATACTTATAACATTAATTAATATCTATTACTATATATCTTCTTAGTAGATTAATGTATATATACACACCCACATATATACACACAGAGAGACATGCTCACACTCACATAATGTTTAAAAACAAGCACGCCCAATTTCTTCAGACAAGTTATACCATAGCTCTTCCATCCACACACCAAATTCTCTTCAGAATAAGGCCTCCATACATTCAAGATACATATTTCAGAAAGATCAGGGGAAAACGGAATTGTGCACCAAATCCTTTTACTTGTGTACTGCTCACTTCCCCCGTTTCACTGAATAGCACTATTAATGAATTATATTAATGTAAGTAAATTACTGTTTGCCTGCAGTCTGTTTAATAAATGATGAATACACCTTGTTTTTTACTCTGTATTACTCTTATTCACTGAAAGGGACTACACTCAATCTTTAGACTGAAGACTCAATTTCATTCTCTAACATTTAACAAAACTGAAAGGAGATGATGCCTTCTGTTTGAAACTCTGGATTTGTTTTGTTAAATCTGGTGACATTCCTTCCCAAAATAATTCTCAGTCAGCAGCATACTAAGAAACAAATTAAACTGACACAAGTTGTATTTAAATAGTTGGCTTCTGAAGAAATATTATTTTCAGAGCAGCAGAACATCTATTAAAAACTAATGTGTTTTATTGTAGTTACCCTGTCAGTTAATCATTGCTTTTTTGGGAAATCAATGTTTTAAAGCAAGTGGGTTTTTTATTGTTTTCATTGCTCAAAAATCTAGAGGTCTGTCAGAAATGAAGCATAATATGGGAACTATAGGTAAATCTAATAAATAATAAATAATAATAATAATCATTGTTGCATATTGTTCAAACCATGCACAATCCCATTAATGAGCTATTTATTGATGATTAAAAATTATCAAGAAAAACTGCCATCAGGGTCAACAGAAAACCAAATAGATTACTGCAGATTCAGCCTGTGATGTGAGTCAGGCAGGCCATCTCTACTCCTATTAATTTGGAAACTTTATAGATGCAGTCAACAAGATGCTGTCTAGAACAGTGATGGCTAACCTTTTTGCCATTGTGTGCCAAAAGCGGGGGGAGTGCGGGGGGGTTGTGCACGTGAGTGCCCACACCCATAATTCTATGCACCCTGCCCCCGCATATGTGTGCGTGACCCCCCACATGCTTCCCTCGCTT
>JANHZT010001149.1:90972-110092 GCA_032468215.1 Stegonotus admiraltiensis
TACCCTTTTGCTTCATAATACAGTATCAAACTAGATAGGTTCCCAATACAGATTATTAGGCAAAGTCACCAAGTATCTATTCTCACTGAAGGAACATTTTCTTCCAATGCAAATACCAGACACACAGAAAACCCTACTGATCTGGATTAGCTTGGCAGTATAAGTGTAGGGTTAAAATTCCCTATATTTCTTCCTGGATTATGTTCTGGGGCCAATCATTGCTCTGTATCTATTATTCATTTATATAATCCCAACTTCATAACTGCCAAACACAGATGCTGTTTTATTAGCCTTTTAGTCTCACAACAAAAATTGTAGCATATTATCACAAATATTTTGTGGTTTAGAATCCATGAAACCCTGTGCCCTAAATAATAATCACAATAATAGTACCGTAATAGTAGTGGCGGCAGCAGAACTGACTGTAAATGGTAATGGACAATAAAGAACATCATTTCTGATAGTGATTACTAATTGGGTAAATTAGCTTTTAACAAGCCTTTATTATTTTGATTACAGGTAGTCCTCAACTTATGACTGGTGATTTAACAACCATTTGAAGTTATGACGGATTCCCAAAAAGGTATTTACAATCCTAATTTAAAGTTCTGATGGCCACCCCTACCCCACAGTCATTTGATCGCATTATGGGCACTTAACAACCAGCCCACATTTACACCTGTTTAGTGTACCATGATCATGTGGCTGCAATTTATTACCTTTTTTGCCCAAAACTCATATTTATCTCTGATTTGAGGGGGGGGAAACCCATACATTGTGGACAATGACTTTGCTTGACAATTGGAGTTTTCACTTAATGACTGTGGCATTCATTTTATGACTGCTTCATTTGCTTAAGATGCCACACAAAAAAGGTCCTAAAATCGGTCACACTTAATGACCGACATGACTCACAACCATAATTCCGGGCTCCATTACAGTGTAAGTCAAGAACTACCTATAATTGGTATATCTTTCACATCCTGGAAGAAGACAATGGCAAACCTCTTTTTGTACTTCTGCCAAGAAAACTGCATGGACTTCTTAGCATCAGATTTCACAAGTTATATAAAATCTATTCCATTCTCATATAGGACAATACATTTACCTCAGTCAAGCAAAGGAAAAAAGCCCCCGTTTAGGAAAAAACCAATCCAAAATGCATGAATCTTAGCGACATTCATAAATCATAAAGGTGTAACTAGATTTTGATTACAGAAAAATATAATACTAATTTGAATGCATTCATACTATTCATTCCTTATCACAGATTTATTTTTAAACAATCAAAAATAATCATATTTTGGTGACTAGCAGAATATGATCAAGCAACTTATATGTAGTCAATGGAAGGTCTACTGACTTTTACCTAAGAACATTCCATTACTACATAGCAAAATTCATTTTCTTTATTTTAAGGCCGACTTCCAATGATTGCAGATACTGATATTGACAAGAATATATTATCATAAATCCCAGGGATTTCTAAATGCACTAATTCTACAGATAAATATTATTACTATCAATGCGGCAAATTCATCATCATGAACTCTTATCAGAATATAAATGTATTACAGTTTGTGTCCCACAGATTATTCATGAACTGGAATAGAGGCATGGTAACAAGATCAGCCAATGAATAGTCAAAGCAACTAAGTCAGCCAATTGGAAGCTGAGACAGACTGGAACCAGGGTGTGTCTTAGCCTGCAGCTTCTGAGTCTGTGCAGAGAAACTAAAACCAGAGTGTGAACTAGTCTGCTGCTGGAACTGAAAGCAATCTCTCCTCTTGTTCTGCCCCAGCTCCGGATTCCCAAGGATTGTGACACACACCAATGGTCCTTATCAAAGTTATAACGTACCAAGAATAAACAAAGTCCAGCAAAGGTTGGCAACCAGCCCAGAAAACAAGATACAATAAGACACTCACTCTCCAAAATGCTCTGTAATAATTACACGTTGTTTCCACCAAGAAATTACTAGCTGCGTGCGACTTAAATAGGCTAAGGGAGTGGCCAATTATCCTCAAACCTTATTCTCGAGGAGACCTCCTCCTCCTGAGTAGCCACTCCTGCCTTTTGCCAGCCCTGTGTGCTCGAGCATTGAGGAGAGGCTCCTCCACTTCGCTCTCTCCACTTGAAGGAGCTTCTGGAGGTTCTGAAGGCCCTGGCTGAGTCTCTGCCTCTGGCACCACATCCTCTTTAGCCTCCTCGCTGTCCGACACAAGCACTGGCTGCGTAGGCTGCTGGCACGACACCACATCAGCCTCCTCACCGTCGGGATCAGCCACGATCCATGCAGGCTGCTGGCAGGCCACAACACCTCTGCCTGCGAATGTGCTGTTGGTATTGTAAACTTACTTCATGTATTATTATATATACAAAGAAGTTAATGAATCCAGCTGAATCAGTTATCTGTGTGTGTTTCTGGATTTGATTTTTGCAAGAAACTCTGGCAGTTTGTGATCTTGTTTTGCCAGAGTAGCACTGTTACTTTGAGAGCAACCGCTGAATGCTAGTTGACTTCCAAGTACTACCGCAAATAATCCACTTGTTATCTTTAAAGCCTTACATTTCTCAGGACCAATGACAATACAGTAACAGCTGGAAGAAATTGTCGTCACTTTATGCCTATGTTGAAGGAGTGCCATATTGACAATGAAGCCACTTATTCTCTACTGCTGCCCTCTTCTATGTAGCAAGATTTTCCTGAGGGTTTCAGTAGCTTGAACCCTGTTCAGATTTAGGAAGGCCATGTTGTTCAAGGAAGTCTTGGGGGTTGAAAATAGATAATCTGCTAATGATTGCATATAAAATAAACACAAAATTGTTAATCAATGCAATGAAATTGATAAACTAATCAGTGGTACTGATTTAACTTTTAAAAAAAAACTGGTACAGAATATATGCCATTTGGAATTAGCTATAACTGAAACAGCATGTAAGCCTGAAAAATAAGTTAAAAAGAAAGGTATTATTCATCTACAGCATGATTATTTAACTAAGTGCCGAGTTTTAAAATTTGAACATGTAACCAATCAATAAAGTATACCTAATATTAAATGATGAAATTGGTGCATAACTGTAAACATTTGAAATGGCTAGAGTTCCCTGTAATAAGCAGACACTATCAATTAAAAAAGAATGAGATATCCCACATTTAACTAAGGAAATTTGAATATCTGCATGGATTAGATACAAAAGTGCAAAAAAGCGTTACAATTGTTTTTAAGTTGATTAGGTTAGCTTTAAAATGTAAATGAATAGTCCACAAATATTAGTCAATAAATCTCTGAAATAAGTCACAAGTCTATCCACGTTCATTTATCAATGTGAACATTTGAATTTGCTACAAGATGCCACTCTTGTTTAAAAAGATGTTTCTTTTATTTACTAATTGTGTTCTGAGATATGTGATAGACACCTATAAGGTATAACCTAGCTGGTCCGACCCTGTGACGTACAGGGTTACTCATGTAACAGAAAAAGTTGAAATAAGATTTAAATAATAGTATACTTAAACTGGCTTGAACATGAACACAAAGCATATGCAAATTATATGCTATCACAATACATT
This sequence comes from Stegonotus admiraltiensis, assembly GCA_032468215.1. Classification (NCBI taxonomy): domain Eukaryota; kingdom Metazoa; phylum Chordata; class Lepidosauria; order Squamata; family Colubridae; genus Stegonotus; species Stegonotus admiraltiensis. The sequence goes on from JANHZT010001149.1 coordinate 94,547, forward strand.
TGATGTAGTGTATGCTTTAAAATATATTTCTTTTAATCCATACCATCTTTGCAAAGGACTAAGAATAATGGAACATCTCAAAATTAAATAATCCAGTCAATAAACACAATATGGATTTATGAACAACTGCCAAGAAAAATACATAAACCATGCAAATAATAACAGATTATGAGTTGTCACATATTTTCTACCTGATAAATAATAATTATTAAATTATTATCTAAAAATTAAGTGCAGCTTTTAAAATAAATCTGGGCAATGCTGTAGTCCAAACCAAACTGGCATCATTTATCTTTTAAGAACTATATATTAAAACAAGGTCTTTGTGTACTTTGAAGAATGTTCCCAAAATCATTTTCTAATGAAACACTGTAGATACATAAAATTATACGTGTGTCTGTGTATTTATAGATAGATAGAGATGTAGACGATATAAACAATATAGATTGTTTCCAAGGTAAAAATCGCAGTAGCCAAAGTTCACACTCCCCCCTCTCCAAGTACCTACTGTAATTTTCTACAATCAATCACAGTAGCATTTCCTTAAGGGAACTGGAAGAACAGACTTTTGTTTTTCCCATTTTCTTTCTTTTTTTGCTTTTAATGTGACATCTAAAATAGCAGATGGATACAGTACAGGAATTACACTATTCTACTTAAATCTGTTCCACACTACTGTAAAACGGCAGAAGCAGAATCCCTAAGGACCTTTTGCAATGGTATACAATACTGATCTATTGCTGCATTTGGTGTTGTTTATAATGTGGGAAACTTATTAAGAACATTTCAAAAATGCTATTCATGTGCATCCATAACAGAAAGCTCATATAACAAATTTGCTTGATTAGATCAGTAAGTAATGAAGGTGCCAAAGGTATTGACATTTTATCAATGGGATCAAACAAGTGAGAATGTCAGTCTAAACATTTTGAGACTCACTAAACTTAGTAACTGGTGTAGATTGTTTTGTTAAAGTTATATTAATAATTTAAGGCATTTTTACCACTGTCTTAAGATTTTGGGCTTCGAAAGTGTGCTTAGAATATTGCACTTTTTCTAAATGTCAGTGGACTAGGCCACAGATAACTGCAAATGAAGACCCATTCTATAATTACTTGTAATTACTATAATCACTATTCTCAAAATATTTCAGTATGAATATACAAACCGCACCTTTTTAAATTGGAAAACCTGAATCAAAGTTAAGCATATATAATATTTTCTTCAGCATTGACATTTCAATTTCCTACACCAAAATCTAGGTTTGACATAGATTAATTTATTTCTCATTCAAAATTGATAATTTATATAGGACCAGCCTCAGCAAATTCGCAGGTATGTTGAATACAAGAATGGCAAATGCACATGCAAATATTAGTCACACAAATAAGGTAAATCTTTCATTTCCTGGCACTATATTTCTTAGTATAAACAAATTAAGATGAAACTAACCTTTAATTTGTCATAGCGTTCACTTAGAGCTGCCACTTGGTGATCACGATGCCTCCCAACCAGTTTACACAAGGCACAGATTAACTGGTCATCAGTCACACAATACATGTTAACTTTCTCATCTTCATGCTCCAGACACATCAATCCTCTGATATGTGAGTCAGGAATAGGCTCAATCAAACGGTGTCCAGTAAATGGTTTCTTGTTCGGATGAGTTGTTTTTAGGCAGTCCTCACAATAGGATACCTCACAAGTTACACAGGTCTTGACTGCCTCCTGAGCAGGATCTTGGTCACAGAACTGGCAGAGAACTTTTTCACTCGATGACATGCTGTTGCTGTCAAAAGCTCGTTCTCGGCGAGTTTCGCTGGGAGAATTGGGCCCGCTCACAGAAGCTTTCTGAAATCTGTCTATAATATTCTGCAGTGTGACGTTGCGCTTCAGTCCGTCTAGACCCCGTTGACTGAGGGTGATGACATAACGACAAGTGGGGCACTGGAAGGCGGTGATAGATTCCACTGATTCGTTGGTAGCACACTGGGAGACCAAGATGCGATGTGCACAGTTGAAACAGAGACTGTGAGCACAAGGCAGCAGCAATGGATCCTCAAACAGCTCCAGACAGATAGGGCAGGTCAGTTCTGACTCCAGTGTTTCCATCTTCAAGCAAAGGTTTCCTGTGTCATCAGCAAAATCCAGGGAAGCCAATCAGCTATCTGAAAGCATAGCAATAATATTCAATTAGACTGAAGAGGAAATTCTACTTCAAATGTCTCTTTCAAGTTATATTTTTACAGTTATTTGGCCATATTTTTTCAGACTGAAGGAGACATATTTTGAATCCATCTATGTATTCAAGATATTTAAAACCCCTTTATCTTATATGTTTTCCCAAGCTTCTATTTCTATCTTTTATTGCAAGAAATCCAGAGCAGTTTACAGGCAGACATTTGATAAACTTTTATTTAGGAACTATACTGCAATGCATATACTACCACCACCATGGTGAAATCTGTTATAGCAATTCAACTCAATCACACTATGAAATCAGCTAATTTCCTCCCACTCCTCCAAAGGGTCTTAATGCAATTGGATCTTAGGAGTAACATTGGAATCAGAAATGTGTCCATTCATTTACTATTTATATCTTAAATTGCAACTTTTGGGTTCCACATTAATTTGCATTTGCAAAGGACAATGATCACTAGCTTGTGACTGCAGGAGTCATATGTCTCTAAAAGAATTTGTGACTACAAAACAAAATAATATGCAAACATTTAGAGCAAATAAAGAGTGAAATGAGATAATATGCTGACCAATATAGACTAGAAGGAGGAAAAATCATAATTATAATAAAAACTGTGCTTCAGTAAATCAGAAGCCTGGCAAGAATGTCATGCTATTTGCTAATCACATAACTTTTTTTTTTAAAAAAAGTCTTTTTTCTTTTATTACAGGTAAGGAAGTGCCAAGAATTACTGTTCTTTCCAGCCACAAAGTACAAATACTGTTTCACTGTGTAAATATTGTTTTTAACAGCTTTGCTGGTTAGCCAAAACGCAGTGTTAACTCAACAATTATTTTTCTCAGCAAGGAATTCAGGAACATTCAGCAGCCATTCCACCCCCTGAAAAAGATCAGCCCCCGAAACTGAAACTACTTTTCATTTCCTCCTTCACTGAAGATGTTACATGAAATGTTTTTGAAAGCATTGCCCTATGTTATGCTTTTTCCCTAAGCTCTTGTCAAGGTCTTGTATTGTTATAAGTAGACAGATCAGTGAACCATAAGCAAAAGCTCTGCTTTACACTCGCAGAAATCTACCTCTTAAGAGTACAGTCCATTTAAACTCTGTGGCTCATAAAAAGGACGGTTTCAGATGGCCCAGCTGTGTACTCTGTAAGGTTGCCCTATTGTGTGAACATCTCTCTTTTCATTCCCCTAAAATTAACACAGAAATCTTGATTCATTAAGAGTGAAGGGAACTTTATGCTCATTAGCAAGCTTTGGAGCTAAATCTCTTTGAATGACCAGTACTTCCCCACAATTAAACTGAGGGATGCAGTTCAGGGGTGGCAATGCTATTTAATCATAATAGCAAAAAGAAGTATTCAACAATGGAGGACAGTTGCAAGTCAGACTTTAATGTTTAATCATAGTTATTTCATGATGAGGCCAAAAAATTATTTGTCCCAGAGGAATATGAAAAATGTGCCATTGGATTTCACACTTATTAGCCAAAAAGTTAGAGAATCTCAAATAGCCTCTATTATAAACAGTGGATTCAATAAACTTTATGTTGTCTGCTTTATTCATTCCCTGCTTGTTATTTTGACACTCCCAAATATTTTCCATAGGAAGTCTTTAATCATATAAACTGGAAAAAATCATTGGATTTGGAGGGAAGGGCAATCAATAAATGGGGGAAATAATACAGCTCCTTAATTAAAATAATAAGACATTCTTGAAATGATGCACATTTATGGCATAGTAATCCCATATTGATGTCTTAAAGTAGCTTTTTAAGTGTTAATTATTCACTGAATTACAGATTGGATCACAGTTTCAGGACAAATTTGTGCAACAGCATAATTGTATAGTGATTTCAATGGTATAACAAAATTGAATTAACAGCAACAACTCTGAATCTAGATATTATGAGACACTCAGTGTAATCATAGGGAAAAAAGCAAATATTTCCAAGTGTTTCCTTAAGAAAAGACTTCTTAGGTAATCTGGGATCTCAAAGAAAATTCTAATAATGGAGGTTTTACATAGCTTAGATTATAGTGTACCAAACAAATACTGTATGGTCTAGTATTTAATAATTATTTCTGTAGTTCAATTTTCTGCCAAAGGTTCATCTACCAATTGGATTGTCAGTAATAACCATCCTGGATAAAAGGATCGTTGGTCTTACCTGATACATTCCTTCTCGTTGAGTGGGGGCAGCATCCAGGATGGGTTGTCCTTGTCCATCAGCCAATAGGACTGAGACTGTCAAAGCTGTAAGGACACGCCCACACCAACAGTCCCCAGCTTCTGGCGAAGAACTGTGACAGTCTCGACGTGTCATGGTCAGAAACAAACAGTAACAGGAAAGCATAACATACAAACACACCCCACAACCAAGGCCAGCTCCTAAGCAGGGTGGGGCTGGATGCTGCCCCCACTCAACGAGAAGGAACGTACCAGGTAAGACCAACAATCCTTCTCCATTGTAGTGGGGACAGCATCCAGGATGGGACATACCAAAGCGGTGCTGTCCTTACGGGTGGGCAGGAGCCCGGCCTCAGGTCCCCCCGTCAGAGGTGCACCCGTTGGAGGACCCGCCTCCCAAAGGCCGCCTCAGCAGAAGCATATACATCGATCTTATAGTGCTTGATGAAGGGGGATGGGGAGGACCAGGTAGCAGTGTGGCAGACCTCCTCTAAGGAAGCCTGCATAGCTCATGCTGCACTTGTGGCCGCACTCCTAGTAGAGTGTGCCGTAATACTCTTGGGCAAAGGAAGGGCCTGCATTTCATAGGATTTGGCAATACACGCCCTAATCCAGCGTCCCAGGGTCGAAGAAGAGACCTTGGCCCCCAAGGAGGCCGGCTGAAATGAAACAAACAGAGACTCCGTCTTCCTGAAGGGGGAAGTCCTCTTTATATAAATCCGGAGTGCTCTGTGCACGTCTAGGGAGTGCCACTTGCGTTCCAGCACATGACTTGGATCGGGACAAAAATTAGGGAGCACAAGCTCCTGGGCCCTGTGGAACCATGAGTTAACCTTTGGTATGAAACGAGGGGTCCAAACGCAACACTACCCGATTGGAATAGAACACACACAGGGCCGCCCGGATTGACAGGGCCGCCAGCTCCGAGATCCTCCTGGCCGAGGTGATAGCAACCAGGAAGGCCACCTTGAGGGACAGGAAGCGCAAGGAGGCCTCTCGTAGTGGCTCAAATGGTTCAGTCATCAGAGCCTGCAACACCTTGGTAAGGTCCCAAGTTGGAAACTGGTGGACCACCGGGGGCCTGAGATTCGTTGCACCTCTGAGGAACCGCTGCACATTCGGATGGTGAGCCAGCGAGTCCAGGTTCCTGCAGGAGAAAACTGAAGAAAGAGCAGCCACCTGATAGCGTGTTAGGAGATAGCCCTTTGCTCAACCCCACTCACAGAAATTGAAGAATTTGAGGCACTGTCACCAAGGTAGGGTCAAGACCTGACGTACAGCACCAGGAGCAAAATGCTTGCCAGGTGGCATCGTAAATTCTGTTAGTGGAATCCCTCCGGGAGGCCTGAATAATGTCAATGACCTCAGAGGGATATAGACCCTGGCTCAGAGCCTGCCACTCAGCCGCCAAGCGGTCAAGTGGAGCCACTGTGGGTCTGGGTGGACTATTGCCCCTTGGCTGAGGGCGACTCTATCCGGCGGTATTCTCCAGGGCCTGGCCACCGAGAGGGCCACTAAGTTGGCAAACCAATGCCTCCTCGGCCAGTGCGGCGCTACCAGGATCACCTCTGCTCGTTCTGCCAGGATCTTCCTTACCACTCTCAGGATGAGGGGAAGAGGAGGGAAGGTATAGAGCAGCTCTGGTGGCCAAGGGCTGCGAAGCGCGTCGACTCTCCCCGCTCCTGGAACCACAAACCTCGCAAACAACCTGTCCAGGTGAGTATTGTCTGGGGAGGTGAAGAGGTCCACTGTAGGCTGGCCGAAGCGCTCCATCAGCTCCTGAAATAAATCCGGGTGCAGGCGCCACTCTGCGTTGTCGATCGTGGCCCTGCTGAGCCAGTCTGCCCTAACGTTGGTGGTCCCTGCAATATGCTCCGCCCTCAATGATATCCGGAGTCATTCTGCCCAGAGACAGAGACGCTCAGCCTCATCCATCAGGGCCCTAGACTGGGTGCCCCCTTGTCTATTGATATGTGCCTTGGAGGCCACATTATCCGTGAGGATCAAAACCTGCCTGCCAGCCACCTGAGCCTGGAACTCCTGAAGGGCCAAGTGGACCGCCCTAAGTTCAAGCCAATTGATATTATGGGCCAAATCCGTAGCAGACCACCTGCCTTGGGCCACTCTATCCTGTAAATGACCACCCCAACCATAGAGACTGGCGTCTGTAGTAACAGACAGGCAACTTAGCTCCCTAAGGTACAACCAAGGGACAGCGCCGGAGAAAGCCACCACTCCAGGGACTGCAAGGCGGGAGGGGGCAACCTAATCTTGTGCAAGGAGGTACTGGTGCCCGCCTTCTGAAAGGGAAGGAGTACCCACTGCAAGGGCCTGGCATGCAAACGCGCCCACGCCACTATAGAGATGCAAGACACCATCTTGCCCAGCAGCCGTGAAAGTGTAGCCAGGGGCACCAAACGGGCCCGTCACCTGAAGAACAAGGTCATTTAGGCTCTCCCTACGGTCTGGGGAAAGGTACACCTTACACTCAATAGTATCCATCTCAGCCCCCAAATGCAGCAACTGAGTAGTGGGTATAAGATGGCTCTTTTTGAGATTAATTGAAAACCCGTGTTCCTGGAGCACCTGCATGATGATCTAAAGATCAGCATGAGCCTGGGCCTGAGAAACCGATTGTATGAGGATGTTGTCCAGATAACATTGGATGCGCACGGGGCGGGCCCGCAAATATGCGGCCAAGACTGCTAGCACCTTTGTGAAAACCCTAGGCGCTGAGGACAGGCCAAAGGGCAAGGCTCGATACTGATAATGCCGGCCCGCATAACAGAAGCAAAGATATCTCCTATGCCTAGACAGGATGGGGATATGTAAGTAGGCCTCTGTAAGATCAATGGAGGTGAGGAAGTCGCCCTCCCTGACGCCGTCCAAGATGGACTTGAGCGAATGCATCTTGAACCGCTTATAAATAATGTATTGGTTCAGCCTTTTGAGATCCAGGATAGCCCTGTACCCCCCCGAGGCTTTTGGGATTACAAAGAGGATAGAGTAGAAACACATCCCCTTCTCGACCTCTGGAACTGGTTGAATAGCCTGGATATCTAACAGGTGAAGGATAGCAGTTACCATGAGGTCCCGTTTGGCCGGATTACCCGAAATTGGGCAAGAGACAAAAAACCTCGGGGGGATAGAGATGAAATCCAAGGAGAGGCCCGAGCGGACCGTCTCCAGGACCCATGCATCCATTGTGATACCCTCCCATCACCCGGCGAAGCAGGCCAGGCGACCCCCGATGGAAGGGTTTGTGAGGCAATTAACGTTGGCCCCAGTAAGGACGGCTCCCTCCCCCTCGAAAGGGCCATCTAGGAGGGAACTGTTTAAATTTTCCTGCCCTATCCTGAGGTGGGCCTTGTCTGGGTTGGAAGGAACGCTAATGCCTACCCGAGCCAACCCCCCCATCAGAACCCCGGAAGGGCTGGTCTCTAACATATGGAGACGGGCGTGAGTCTGTTCAGCGAGACAGGGAAGGGAGGACCTTACGTTTGTCTTTGGTTTCCACGAGGAGCAGCTCCAGCGACTCTCCAAAAAGATGTTTCCCCGAGAACGGGGCAGATGCCAACCACCACTTCTGTTTGGCATCCGCCTGCCATTGGCGGAGCCAGAGGAGCTGTCTTGAAGCCATGGACGAAGCGATGGCCTTTGATGCGAATCTCACCGCCCCAAGCATTGCATCTGCAGAAAACTCAAGAGCGGCCGACAACTTATTTAAGTCCTGATGGGTACGCACATCTGCAACAGGAATTCTGTCCTGCAACTGCCTGATCCACAATAAGGAGGCCCGATTAAAAAAGGAAGCAGCCGTAGAGGCCTTCACAGCCCAGGCTGCTGACTGGTGGGCCTTTTTGAGGGCCTGATCATTACGCCTGTCCTCTGGCCGGAGGGACTCCTCGGGGGCATCTGTCATGAGAGACGGAGTCACTAAGGCCACCACCGGGCCATCCACAGCTGGCACTTCAAGTGCCTGAGATAAATCAGCAGCCATATTAAAATATCTCCTATCAAGCGAGCTGGGAGCTGGTCCTACCCCCAGGGAGGCCCACTGTCACTGTACCACATCCGTGAAGAGTGGTGGTGCTGGAATTACCTCAGCCTCTGCTTTGGGCTCAGAGAACAAGGAGCCACTATGCTGACCAGGGTCAGGAGCCAGATCCACTGCTGGCAAGTGCCCAGCCAATCTAACAGCATTGGAAGCCTTGTATAACAAGAACTTAAACAATTGGGGCCTGAACAGGCCAACAAAGGGTGGTTGCTCACTAGCTAGGCCCTCATCCTCAGAGAGGTCAAGCTCTCTATCCATGTCCTCATGTGACCCTCCCTGATCAGAATAGTCAGGGGAATAAGACCCCTGAGAGTGAATCACCTCAGCCGAGGCCTGGCCCCGCAAGGGAGCCTGGGCATGGGGTGCCTCTGAACGAAGGGAAGCCTCCCGGTGACTGTGGCTGCATTGAAGCCTCCATGTTGGGTGGGAACTGGCCTGTCTGCTGCTCCCCTGAACTAATTCCCTGTGAAACAGGAGCACAGGCAGCCTCTGGGATCGAGGATCTTTGCCTGACAGGCTGTTGCCATGCTCCCTGGGCAGAATTGGAAGCAGGGAGGGAGCTGAATAGAGCTGGCCTGTTGTCAGGCAGAGTTTGAGGCAAAAACTGCTCAGGAGCGCCATCTGGTGACAAGGGCTGCAATAGCCGGCTGTCATCCTCAGATGGCAACGGTTGCTCCGAAAAAGGGCAGGAAAAAATCAGCTGAGTGGCTCTGAGGGACCCCACTGCTGCTAACTGATGCCCTGGCTACCTGCTTCTCAAGTGCCCTTTGGCACCTGGCAGCATCCCTTTCTGCTCCCTTGGAGGGCTTCGCGGCTCTCCTAGATCTCTTAAGAGAGTTTAGCCCCCACCCTCCTGCTGGCTGACCTCGACTCTGAGGCCAGGGTCCCTTTGATTACCTTCCTGGGCTCCTCAGAAGTCTCCAGTGACGTTCTCAACAGGGCAGCCTCACCGCTAGCTCCAGGAGCTGTGCCCGTCATTTTGCGATCCCTGCTAAACAGCTGGGATCAAAGGCAGTCTCGCTGCCACGGCTTCCAAGCTTGCTCAAATGAGCAGCGGCTTGGGAATTGAGCCCCTGGTCTCCACTGACCAAAAACGGGGCAAAAGGAGGGAGCCCTGCCCAGACAGGGGCTCTGCCTTCTGGCGGTAGCTGTCCTCTGACAGCTCAGGCTTCGCTGACAGCCTGGCCGCCCCTCGGCTCAAATGGAGTGAAGCGCTTCCCGCTGAGCTGGAATAACAAAGAGCCGCTGTCCAGGCTCTGGGTCAGCGCTGCGAGCAAGCTCGATCTGGCTGCCTGTCAGGACCACCGGCTGGTGGCCTGACTGCCGCCAAGCGGCCTTCAGCGGGCTTGTGCTAATAGCACTTCACGCTGGAACCTGTCAAGCCTGAGAAGAACTATATATACAATAAAAAAAAAATCAAAGGAGAAGCAGAATCCACAAGCAAACCAACAAGCAAACCCCAAGCATCCAGGGATGGAAAGCAAGGGAGACACGTCTGTCCACAGCCAGGACTGAGACAGAAGCTGGGGACCATTGGTGTGGGCGTGTCCTTACAGCTTTGAGAGTCTCAGTCCTATTGGCTGATGGACAAGGACAACCCATCCTGGATGCTGCCTCCACTACAATAGAGAAAGTCATTTCTCTTGCATTTACATACAAACAAATTAAATAAGAAAAATACTTTCTAAAATCTATATATGTATATGTCTTTTTCTCCCTCTCTATATTTATAATGTCTCACAGAGAGAGGGGTGGGGAGAGAGAGAGAAGTAGATACATAGGCTTCCTTTATAAAACATACAGAGTTGTCTTTCTATTTTGTGCAGCCACTTGTACAGACTTTTACACCAAAGCAATTAGAAAACTACATCAAGCAATTAATTGTTCTGCCTAGAGGAAGAGATCAAAAGTTAGTGTCTTAAAGTGGATAAATACACTAGCCTAACAGAAGAGTAAGACAAGATCTCTGTTGGTGCATCAAAGAAATTAAAATCTGCAACAACATTCAATTGAGAACTGACCTTTTCCTTAGCCATTACACATTACAGGACTGACTTTACCATTCAGCAGATAGAAAAGAGGTAATGCTGTACAGAGTGGTCTGGCTCCTAAAACAATACTGCTGGAGTTTAAAGTAAAATGTGCTGCCCCATACTTGACTAGAAGTGAATTTCAATGCCAATCCAATCAGCTTCCATATGAGAAATGCATGAATATCAGGCAGCAAAATATTTGGCCTCTGCCCTGCCGTCATAGTAATCTCAAAAGGAAAAGGATCCAAGCATTTCAAACACATCGCTGCACATTTAAGTCCAGAGTTAATTTCCTCCCACCCAAATGAACTGTGCCATAAAAAACAGTTTATACAGATTTGGTTTTTTTTTAAATTATAAGTTTACCATAAATAGTAATAACAATGAATGATTTCTAGAAATAACTAAAATACATGCCTAATTTCTATGCAAAGTTATATGCTCATTCAAAGTTATAGATATTAATCACATGTTCAAGCAAACATGTTAAGAGTGATATTGCAAAGCATGTCAAAGAACTAGTAATAAAAAAAAGTCGCTAACAACATCCTAATATTAAACAACCATTTTAAACAAACTTAATATCAGGGATACATTCCACGTATCTAACACAGGTCTCCTATGGGATTTCAAGTAATGGTAGATTAAAAAAATTACAGAAAAATAAACTTAAGTAAAATAAACAAGTTTATTTTTGTCTTATTTGACAAATTTAACAAGGAATGATAGCCCTACAGACTCTATCACCCAACAGCTTTTCTATATTCCATTAAATTTATTATCAAAAATCTGAACACAATATTATTCATAAAATCACATTTAGAAATATTACAAAGCTCTTTTGAACTAGTTCACTTTTCTACAAAATAAAAGCAAAGTTTACAGTCAAAAGAAATAAAGCTTACCCATCACATTTTTACAAATTTGTTTTTAAAAGTTTGCCTATGTTGAAAATCTCTTCAAATTATCAGCTGCATATTTATATACCCACCAATGGATTTCGACCTGAATGTTTTAGCTGAAACATTGCTGATAAGTGAGCACGCTGATTCTTGGTCAGAAAGTGAAAAACCGGGAGAGATACAGTAGCCTTCTCTACTTGCAGTAATCCCAAGCTTTTAGCACTGTGAGTGGGTTCGTAACTTGGAGACAGTTGATATTGAAGCACAACAGGAAAATCTATGCTACAATTCCAGGAAAGCCAGCTCCACCTAATTGCTGCCGTCAGAGTTTAAGGACTAAAAACTGCTCTGGAAGCAGGCTAGCTTTTGTTAATGACACGAAAGCAAACTCTCTTTTTTTCCCCCCAGTATTTGGCACCTATCATGTGAGAAGCAGCAAGGGTCATATTCTCTAACTGCATCCACAGAACCACCCAGCATTGCTTGTAATAAGGCCACTGGGCTTGGCAGCCGCATTATTTGAACAAGTAAAAGCTCAGCCTGCTGTGTAATTAATCCAGGGTTGAATAATGAAGTTCCCATGCCTATAAAGGGAAAGTGACCTGAACCAGCAAACTGTGTCACATGGCCAACATGAAGGAAAAGCTAAAGTTTACTGAATAAATACTGCATGATTCATATTTGAAGTTTTTCATATTACTGCATTGTTTGATTGGTTCCTTCTAAATATTGATCAGTTGGAATAAATGTACTGTAATACATTATTTAGTGATGGTTTATTCTTCCTCAGTAATGCCTTTCCAGGCACCTTAAGAACTCTCAGTGTGATTATTCCCTAAGAGCAAAGTATTATTGATTATAACAAGTTAATCAGAAATGCTATTATATTTTTGTAGCATTTAATTTTAAGAGCATAGATTTGCACTTGCTGACAAGGCCCGTATCTAACTGTACCCTTCTCTCTCTTTTTTTAACCACTTAACTTTTAAACACATGTGCTTTACTGTAAAACAATTGAAATTTTTAGTTATTTAGAGCTGAATTTAGTCAATACTACTGTTTTATCAATATCTTTGATAGAACTTCATAGGAAAAAAAATACTTTCTGACATTTTGCTACATACACATACCCAACTTTTAGCTTTCAATGAAGGCATTAAAAATTCATGAGAAAATAGAAGTTGCCAGAACAAATTACTTTCTTGGCTTCCACTTTGTATATGCAATGATTTTTTTATGTTGTTACTATTAAATGAAAAACACATTACATATTTAAAAGTGACTCAAATCATCATTCCATTTGCTCTTCATCCCAGAGAGAAGTTTAAGTTTCATTTGCTTTGCAGGCTAATTTAATTTCCCTCATCATTTCCTTTCTTACATAAAGATTAGAATACTGTGACAAAAAGAGAACCATTGTTTCTACAGGCAAAACCATGGCATTTATGAAGAATTGTTTGAAATAGCACTGGCATAGTAAGAATACATGAAACTGATCTCTGGTGTTTATTGTCATCCATAGTTGCACAGAGAGCTTTCAAAGACAATCCCCCTCCCCCAATGTAATCCTGTAAGTGAATGTAAGAAACTTGAGGGAATAAGCAATTCCTGATCTATGTCATCTCAAAGCATTAAGAAAAGAGAATAAACTAAAGATAATACTCTTTCCAAAATTATTTAATAAAGATTGTTTTAAACCATTTATTAGACCATGTCCTTTTTCATCACATATAAAAACAAAAGCACAACTCATGACACAATGGGAATTCACCATAGGAACAGACAATAAATGCACCATTTAGTTAAACACACTCTCCGTACGATAGGATCGCACCACAGAGAACTGGTTTTCCTGACTCCTACGGCGACAATCCTCCATGGGTTCTTTCACACGGCACATTCTCATCTGAGTGAAAAGGGTTTTCCTCTGCTGGTCTGGCCACGCCCACCGGTGGCCTGTCAGTCCTTTTTCACTCAGCCAAGTTCTCACATCTGAGTGTTGCTTCTCTTCGAGAGATCTTTATTATTTTTTTCATTTTCCTTCGATTTTTGGCTAATTTTCTGCCCTGTAGTAGGTGATTAATTTTTTCCTTTCTTTAGCGTCTCCTATTTCAGTGGCAGTTTGACAGCTGAGATTTGGCCAGCTGGTGAGCGGAGTGCTGCCTCAGGCATCTCCGACATCGTTTTTTCCGCTTGCTGTTTTTTGCGGCTTTCAGCTTGCCACTCTGTTGCCACCTCTGTCGCAGACCTTCTGGAGCGAATCTGCTGTCCTTGCCCTTATTGGTGCAGGCTGCAGCAACAATTTTCGTGAGTCCTTGCCCAAGGAAGTGCAGGCTCGCGCCTGGAGGACACGCCGGCCTTTGAAGAGGTCGGTGACCGGCAATCGTTATCAGCGCGGCCGTCATTTTGGTTTGCTGCGCTGTTCTTGTATTTGCCGTCGCCATTTTGGGGCCGCCTTTTTTGCTCGATAACTGCCTGTGGCTGCACTAGAGAGCTTTCTAACTCCCGCAAATTGATTGTTTCACCGTGGCCGTTTGGCTTGCCCGCTGTGTTTGCAGTTGCGGCCGCCCCTTTTTTTGGGTCGCCTTCTGATCTGGAGCAGGCTGAGGCAGGCTGGAGTGGTTACTACCGCCCGCCATTGTGCAGTTCAGCGCGGCTGCCATATTGGTTTGCCATGCTATGTTTTGATTTCCAGCCATCATTTTTTCTGCGGCTGTTCACTAATTGAGTTTGCTGTTACCTGTTTTGTTGTACCATTGCAGTGTCTGCTCCTGAGGAAAACGCTCCTGTGCTGCTGCAGGGCTTCCTGTGACCCTCCAGGGTGCTGTGACTGATGGACCATCGTCTCACCTGATCAAGGCCAGGTTTGATCACAAGGATTCCTTGACCTTGCAGCTATGGCCGATTCTTCCTTATCTTCTGAATTGGAGGGGGATAGTAGCCCTGATAGGAGGCAGGTTGAGGACTCACATGTTCCTGCTCCCCTGGCCCCTCAACCTAAGGCTAGAGGTCGGAAGAGGACATCCCCCACCTCAGTCCGCTCTTCCAAACGGGCTAAGATTGATAAGGTTGCTCTCAGGCACCATCTGGCTCTGGAGCGTCAATTTGAACAAGCTAGGAAGAATTCTGAGGTGGTCCCCTCAGATAGTGTTCCTTATTGTGCCCCAGAGGTTGATGTTTCCAGTGATTCTGGGTCACGATCTGTTGTGCAACCCGTGCCAATGGGAGATCCCATAAACACTCCTTTGGGCTCCCAGTCCCCTGGGACCCTTGCAGTACCAGCTCAGCCGCAACAGGCCGGATGTGCGGCTCCTTGTAGGCCTGTTCCCGAGGCCACCTTTACTCCCTCAGCTGCAGGGCTTAGGGGGCAGCCCCTCTCACTATAGCCTCTGGCCCTCGACCTCCAGGCCATGATTGCTGCAGCTATATCTAACATTTTTCAAGCTGGCATACCACAGGCTTCCCAAGGGACCCTTCCTCTGGCTCCTGTTCCACAGCCGCTTCCTCCGATGCCACAGGGGCTGACCCAACAATCTCAACACCAGTACAGTGAGACCCTCTCTAGAGAGGAGGAGTATGTGGATGAATTTGATCTATCGGAAGATGAGGGCGTGGACCCCGATGTTTCTTCCTTTCAAGGCCTTTTTCGTCCTTCCCTTTTTAAGTCGCTTCTACATAAGGCGAAGGTGGCCACAAACATGGGTCTCCAACAAGCTCAGACATCTCAGTCTTCTACTCTCACTGGCCCCCACGATAGTCTGTTTAAGATGCAGAAACCGGATCAAGACTTTGTTCCTTGTCCAGACCTATTTGCTGACGTGATACAACGGCCTTGGGGTCAGCCCGGTTCCCTGGCCAGGCCGAGTGGTTTAGACCGAAAGCTGTACTGTGCTGCTCTGGACCTTGAGGCACTCTTGCAGTTACCGGCCATTGATCCACCTGTCAGTAGCCTTAATTCTCCTTCCCTTATTTCTAACGATGCCAGGAAGGGCCTTAGGGTTGAGGACAAGAAGGTAGAAATGTCCTTCCATAGGACCCACTCCTCCTCAGCATGGGCCATTAGGGCCGCGACATCCACCTCATTTTTCTTTCTTTTTTCTTTTTTTTTATTAAAAAGTTTTTTAAAAGTTTTGCAACCAATTTCCCCACCCCCACCCCCATC
>JANHZT010001149.1:129664-140836 GCA_032468215.1 Stegonotus admiraltiensis
GAACAACTGAAGGCCAAGAGGGTGGAGCCGTTGATTGACAGACTCGGTCACATGCACTAGACAGGAGCGTCTCCCCCATCCTGACTGCCGTTTCCCTCCTCACAGGAGAATAAGATAGCCTCGGTAACTCCCAAAATTCCTTACTATAGTCATATTGGACAATTGTCATCTGAAACATCCCTATTGCCTACTGTTTTCTAGTGCAATAGGCGTTTTTATATCTGGTAATATCTTTTTCTCCCACACCAGAAAGATACGATATTGGGATGGGAAAAGAATGAACCAGATATGCTCCATATGATTCCTTTCTGCATGTATCTGCTTTTTGTGGATTGATTTGCTTGTGTTCTCATGAGTGTTTACTTTGCTATTTTATGTAAGTCTCATTGCTGCTTGCAAAGTTGGAAGGTATTGCATTTCATGGAGGTGCAGCTGCTGAATCAGCTATATGGCACATAAAAGCTAAGCCTATGATCAAATGGCTTTAGAAATAGTTGACATTCTTAATTATTGTATAATTAATGTAATTGGTCAGCCCTAACTATAGCTTTAGCGGTTGGCAATTAATTCTCGTGAATATACATTGCATTCATTTTCAAATACCAGTTGAATTCAGCATCAAAGTTGATTTAAATATTAGTTGTAGAGGTATAAAATACTTTTTTCAGTTTTACAGACTGTTTCACCAGGCAAAATGTTTTAAATGGTGGAGGATCAAGGCTATGCATGGGAAAACATAATCCAATGACAGATCTGAAATCTTCAGTTCTTTGTTGTTGGCCTATCAGCCAGTTTTCAGATATAGTGGAGAAATGGTCTAGCTTCTATAAGAATACAGCGCCCTATCTTTCCAATGGGTGATTATAAATTATTGTATAATGTAATTAGAAATAATATCCTAGTATGAAATGCCATATGGTTTCTAATTTCTATTCTTTCACAGGAAGACTTCGGCACATGCAAACTTCAATAGAACAAGCATCTCAGTTTTTAGCAAAAAAAAAATGCAATTTCATTGAAAAACACAGAATATTGTTCTGAGTTGCATAGTTCTATAACCACTATTTGCCTTTGGATCTCGATTTTATTACAGGAATTTCAAATCAGGTGACTGAATATAAATAATTACCAGTATGTTAGTGGTTGGTTCTCTGAATAATACAGTTTGTGTATGTGTGTGTTCTATGGCTAGGAAAATGGAGATCAAGCTAAATTATCCTGATCTGTAATTGCCAAGGGGTCCCTTAAAGCAAAAAAAAAAAGAATAACCACTCATAAATTAGCACTCGTGAATCAGAAGGAAATCTTTTGCCAGATGCAAAACAGTTGGCATCTAAGGTAGAATGCAGAGTGTGTGAAACATTTTTCACCTGAATTACATTTATGCCATTCATATTTTACTAAGAAATAATGACAATTTTTCTTTAAGTAGAAAATGAAAAGCTCCTGTCTCCATTTGACTTTTGTACTGGGGAAGTGTTAAACTGGATTCAAGATAGTGTATGGGTGAGCAGTAAATGAAAATCAGAAAGAAAAAATCTGACAATTTTATTATACACACACACACACATTTAATTAATTAATTAATTAATTAATTTTATCAAATTTATATTTTGATGATATATTTTATCAAATATATCACAATTAAATGTTTTTTCTATAATTCTTTTTTCTCAGACCTATCTTTTCCCAAAGGAATAAACAATGTTTCAAGAGTGATATATTAGAGCTGAACTGAGAATATTGGTACAGGGCTTCTAGTCCTCAAACAATGGCCACAATAGCACCATTCTGTGGGCTATGAAGCCAAGTAGTTGAATTAAACAGATGTTTAAACAGAGTGTAAGGACTGAGGCCTGTTTCTGTGTCACCCCAGTACTCTCATTGGTTAATTGTCTCCAAAGACAGCATCTAATTGTTTCAGCTGGCATCATCACTGGATAATAAGTGTGTTTATGTGAGTAAGCAAGCAAACAAAGATATATGCAGTGACACGAGGGAGACCAGTTGGAGAAGGTTACTTGAAGTTGGGCTGTCAGGCAAGTACTCAGAGATTGATGGGAATACAGTGAGGAAGTTACAATTGATGGGATATCAGCATCAGGGTAAGCAAAGAAATAGGCATGGAATTGGCAGAGACTGTCACGACTTTTCAAGAACTATGGCCAAGCTGCAAGAGAATTTGTTTTTTTAATATAATAGAACAAGTTTGCCAAAAATGTACTGGAATTGATACAGGAGCTTTCCATACGTCGTATACTTTTAATATTCTTTCTAAAAATGTAGGTAGGCTGAAGCATTGTGTGTAAAGGAAAGGGAGTTCATGAAGAATGAAGATGCCATAGCTTGAATGCACAAAGTTGACTCTGGGCACCCAGGAATCAGCACTTTTATATGATATGTATATATGACAAAAGAGACAAAAGACAAAAGTGGCATCAGTCAGATATAATAAGTAGAATGCTAAACATACTACAGTAAGAGAGTAAGAAAAATGCAATAATGCAAACAAACCTGTCAAAAGCCAGTTTCACTCAGGAAGTACTGGTTGTGAGACTCTGTTGACTGAAAATAAACAAAGCCACATGAAACAAACCATAATAAGCCATAATAATCATCACTGAGAACAGGCCTCAGGTTTCACAGAAGAAGTCCAGGCCAAAATGAATTGACCCACGTCATCCAGGCACCCAAAGGTCTGTCTGAATTATCCTGCTTTGGTTTTGGAATTACAATTCTTCTAACTCAATTGTCTAACCTGTACACCCATATATAAAGCTTGGCTTCCAACTCTGAAGATTTCCCAATGGTATAGAAGAAATATATACCACAGTTGTAGATAAGATGCTATAATGGTAACTATTATAAATAAACTAAATGCTCCAAAGTTGTAATCAAGGTTTTGTGCTATCACAGAGCTAGTTCTAAGCAAAAGAAGTGGGGAGAGAAAAATAGAGCCTGCCTACAAACTCATAAAAATATAATGCAAGTGATATTAAGCAGATAAATATATCTTCTATTACTTGGTAATCAAGTAGAGTTGGCTTGTCAGTTTCATTTCCACTGTTTAAAGCCTTTGCCCAATAACAGGAAAATAAAAAAATATTGAACTTTCAAAATGAAATTGTACCCAATTATATAAGCAAATGTGGGTAAGTAATAACGCTTTTTTTGGCATGGAGAAATACAAGCTTCATGAATGGTGACTAAAGTCCATCTTCTTAAGTATTGACTAATGTATTAAAATTAATTAAACAATGAAATTACATATTGTTTTGGTCCTTGTCTATCTACTATCATTTGAAATTCAAACTTTATCACATTACTCAAAGGAAAACATAGACAAACTAATATAGTTTGGAAATATACCATAGTAAAATGTTGCTAGTTCTCTAATAACTTTATTTTCCAGTACATCAATGAACTTTCTGAGGTATTACAATCCAAATTCTATATAATATTTCAAGTATAATATCAGGGATGTGAATAAGGTTATTTGTTATAGTATCACAGCGGTGTCAAACTCGCAGCATCATGTTGTTGTCACATGACATATTGCAACTTTTTCCCTTTGCTAAACTGGGAGTGGGCGTGGCCAGCGTGTGACGCAGCTGGCCTGTGGGCCGCAAGTTTGATACCCCTGTAGTATCATATTAGTAGGTTCTCTAAAAGTACCTTCATGAAAGATTTTATCCAGACACTCAGCATTAGTTCTAACAAAACCACCAGTAACAATATTTTAACATGAAACATAAGCAACATATTGCCTAATTTTGTGAATGGGCTGATACTATATATCTCTCTATATTGACTGTGTCAAATCTCACACATATTTTTGATATAACAAGTGATGGATAAGTAATAAACAGATGTACTCAATGAAAATTAGCAGTTTCTTCAGTGGCAGAATTTGAATACCAATATCTTTAATTTTGTATCTTCTTTTGACTGGGACAAGTGAATGCTTTTTTCTCACCACTGTTGATGTTCAACAGAGTAACATTTTGTCACTAGATACAAGTGCCCTGCTGTTTGCTTTTGTATGGAATTCATGCATACAAAAATATAACATTCTGTATATTATAGGTGCATTCAATAATTCATAGAACAAAACTGTGCCTTCTTGATAAGCTATAAATGGATTAATGAATTCAAGCTCTCTAACTTCTGTTTATTTTAGGGTAGAGGTATCAAACTGGCAGCCCATGGGCCAGATGTGTCACATGCAGGCCATGCCCACCTGGTGGAAATTGCAGGAAAGCCACTTAATTGCAACAGTCCACTTAGCCTAAATGTGCAAAAGTGCCTTTGAAGGAATTGTGCTTCATATATTAGACACGCCTTCAAATACAATTCTTTCATTCTTTTGCAGTCCACCAATCACATTCACCTCTTTATTTTCTTCAATATTATATTTTATGAGGTATACTCCATTACCCATTATGCTTCCACTCCACACAATACTGAGACCATCAGTCAACAACAACACATCTCATAGGAGCATGCACAGCTATCAATTTCCATTGTGTTCTGAATGGATGGCTCATTGAGAAACAATCTCTCAATCCCTGCTGGGTGAAGCTAAGAATTTTTACAGGCAGCTCCAGAAATTTATAAATGTACAAATACACATACAAGCTGAAAAACATCTCACTTCTACACATGCACAGAACTTCTCCCAGTGCTATAAGGGCAACAAAATCCACTTTCCTCCTTCTTGCACTTCATGATGTAGAAATTACAGGGGAATCTCTCCTAGTATTTGTAAATTCCATCCTATTATGTTTTTTTAAGGAATTCAAAATGAAGTATTTTCCAACAGGAAGGATTCTTATAATTAATTCCAAAATCATAATTCAAATTCATCTGGGTGCTTGGTCCATTTATAACATTTCCAAGTCAAAGTTCTAGTTACCATTTTGCTGTTTATTCCAAAAGCAACAAAATAAATCCTTTCAACTTTAATAATTATTTCTTGGAATGTACCAATCCTGAATTGTTTGTCTGAAAATATATATCTGAAAAAATAGAGAAATTTCTAGGAAAGGTCCTAATTAAATATACAATTATTATTATCTATTATTGATGTATATCATTCCAATTTAACAGTTACTAGAGTATTAATTTCTTCTTTTATCTACATTAGAAGACAAATGCATTTGTGATAGTACAAAGAGAAAAAACAGTTCTGACATTTTATTAAAACATTTTAACACATGGAAGTATGTGTTATCTTTCTTGGCTGGTGTTTTCTCTGGACAGAATGGTATTCTGTAATACAGTCTACTAAAGCTCCAATTCTGGTTAAAAATGTATGTGTATTAAATTACTAATTAAATTAGTTTCTGAAATTGTATCTCCTCAGTGAATGAAATGGAATGTATCATATTCAAGAAGCTAATAAAAATACACATGATAAAACTCAAACCATGTTTAATGTTGTTTTTTCCAAAATATAAGAAAATATTTTCTTATAACAGGATGTGTACAGATATAAAGAAAATTTTTGATACAGCGTATGTTTACATTAGTTTGATAATATGACTAAATGAAAAAAATAAACCAAGAAATCTTATTTTTCATGTAATTGTAAATAAACCTGATGAGAGAAATAATAATACAGTATTACAGTTTCACTGTGTTATTAGAGATATGAATTGGCAGAGCTTTTTGCAACAAAATATTACATATCTATTATTTGAAAACTCCTTATTGCTATGAAACAAAGAAGCAAATGTATAAATTGGGCTTCCAAACTGTCACAAACTGGGGTGGGAGCTGTATGTTATTTCACCCATAGCAAAGTTTTAACATCTAGGATATGGGTCAAATTACTATATAGCCAGCTATATTTTTCCCATCCTAAAATGACAATTGAGATACTTGGAAGTTACATGCATGGTGTGGTATTGAATTAATTTAATTCCCTGTTTATTTTCTCTCACTTATCCATCAAATCCTAAAGACCACTGTCTATCATGTAAAAGTTATCTTTCTACCATTTCTAATTACAAAACTCAGAAAAGATAAAGAGAGGGAAATAGGAAATAACTCAGGGCAACAGCATAATATCCTTATTTGAACATCTAGCCTCTCAGGGGTGAGATCTGCTCCCACCTTCCTCACCTTCCATAAGGGCCTGAAAACCTGGCTCTGTCAGTCAGCTTGGGGCCCCAATGGAGGATATCATGCCAGAGGTGATTGATGAACTAATAACAGATCCCACCTCCCGCCCAGTACACCCTGTTCTCTCCCTCCCCATCTTTTTACCATAATTTTAATCATAATTTATATTTTTATTGCTAACACACACATTTATATTTGTATAGTTTTATTGCTTTTAACCTTGTAAGCCACTCAGAGCCACCTTTGTGACTTGATGGGCAGGAAACAAATTTAATTAATAAATAACAAATGTTAATCTCAAAAGCATATTACATAAAGCTATATAAATGGTCATGTCCCCCTCCCTATCCCACGTTCTGCTGTACTGTCTCTTCATAGCAGGATGTTATATTCCTGGGAGGATGAGTGATGAATGCCAAGGGAGTGGGGAAGAGAGGAGATACCAAAAGTATAAAACCAAGGCATAAAGCCATACCAGTTGCCCAGCTAAAGCAAGCAGGCATCTATACTTGGCAGTGACAGTATAGGAAGATCTTAAGGTTTATTTCATACTGGGTGGAAGCAACAATGTTAAAACCTCTGTACGTTATTAAGTAAATCAATACAGTCATACAGTCATAAATAATAAAGTCATATGATCAAAATTTGGGTGCTTGGCAAGCAGTTTTATAGGACAGTTGCAGTGTCCAAGAGTTATGTGCTTGCCACTTGCAACCTTTTCAGCCAGCTTTGAACAAGTAAAGTCAATGAGGGAAGATGGATTTGCTTAATGACTTAACAACTGCACAGTGATTCACTTAACAACTGTGACAAAAAGGGTCATGACTCTTTAACAACTGCCTTGCTTAGAAATGGAAATTCTGGTCCAATTGTCCCAATTGTGGACATTACCTATAAGCAAGATATGCTGTTTGTGGTTTGGAGACTGAATTGCCAAAGTTGAATATATTAAGGAAGAAAATGTAGTTGAATTCTATGTCTTAGAAAATTAAGCAGGTCAATAACTTATAAATTTCTGCCAACCCAATAATTTCTTCATTGCCAATAGCCAAAATGATGTTTATATACAGTACATGGACATTGCCAGATAGAGTAACATAAATCAGTTTGACTACATTATTGGTAGAAGAAGGTAGAAGAGCTCAATTACAACAGCAAAGAGATGGCCAGGGGCTGACTCTTGAACACACTATGAACTGCCCATTGGCAAATTCTAAAAAAAGAAAGAAGAAAAAAGCAAACTGGACATTGGAACAAATTGTGGAAATCGCTAAGATAAGAGACTCCAAAGCTCAGAAAGACAAAGATCTTAGGAAGGAACTTAACAATTTCAGAGAATTTTTAGAAGAGACAAGAAATAGAATTACAATAACATCTGTAGGGGCATGAAAAATAAAGGCAATCTTCTAAAAGATTTCTAATTCAGAAGGCGGTATCAATCTATATTTGGAGGCCAATGGACCGATATTGAATGATTCAAACAAGTTTAAAGGAAGGTGAAATGAATCAGTGGGCATTCTAGAGTCTATGCTCAAACCTGTATATATGATTTGAAGAAAGCATCTTCAACTTCTTGTCTTCCAAATGTGTGGCAGCACTGTAACTATAAAAATTCTCATAGAAATTTTTGAAAATTGAAGAACAATGTTTTTTTATACAACTTTTACAAAGAAGCAGAGTTTTAGTTAAATGTATGAATAAACCATAATTTTTAAAGAAATTATTCAAACACAGGGCTAGCATAATTTTATTTACTGTCATCCTCTGCATACCATGATTTTGGTAATAAAGGAATATACTTAGTGGTAATGGTATTTTGATACAAAATTAATTATATATTTCTGAGGTGTCTGAAGTATCCATGCAGTATTAATAAAGCCTCATTCTGTACAGAAATGTTTCTGCATTGATTGGAAGTGTCATGCAATATCTACTGGGTTATAAAAGAGTTATAGTTATTAGGGTGTCAAGTACGTGGCATCATTGGTACTTATTTAATTTTACTACTCTTGGAATGTTATGAATTATGAATTTTAATTAATTTTAAGGAAATATATGTATGCATGTATGTATGTTAGTTACAGAGGAATGATCACATTAAAAAGATCAGACTGCTCATAAAACTTATAAGACACTGAATGAACACAAAGTATATATTGTCATGATACTGTATCATGGTACTGTAAAAAGGATCGTGAATAGCTGCTTAGGCTTATCATTAATTCAAGCTTAGATCCTGTTAAGGCTATTACCATTGAATAATTGTAGTGAAGATCTCTTTTTGGTTGTAGTTTAATGATCCTGTGGCTTTAATTCACTCAACATCATCTATCCCACTTCATTATATTAGAGTGTGTTTCGAAAGAACGTTTGTGGAAAGAATCATGCACAATGTAAGTTCATAATTACATATTGTGCTACTCATAAGTTGTAATCTACTACTTACAATATGGATACTAAAATGATCTTTATGGTTTTTGAACCAATATGAAGCATTTCACATTAGTCTACGTTTGACAGGTTCTACGCTTACAAAGAAAAGGTATTTCAGTTATTTCTTACCTGCCTTGAACTCTCACAGCAGAGTTAATTTTTTGAAACTGTCTTGACATTTTGATACACACGTTTCATTAGGACATTGCTGTGTTAGAAGCATACATCTAGCTCTCAACAGAGTGGTTGTCATGGTTACTACTTTCCGCATTAGACCATCTACTAAGTAGCTGTGCTAAGGCTTCATGAGTACTCATTCTTATCACCAATTAATATCTTAACAACCAGGTTCAAATTACTACTTTACACTCTGTTTTTCCCCAAACTTTTAATTCTTCCTAATAGATAACTGAAACATGGCTCAGTTCATTCATTTTCATCAAAGAAAAATTCTGGGGTTTAATTTCTACTACATAGAAAAAGGGGAGATAATAAATTTATTATTAAGACACTTGTCAGTTAAATTGATAACAATGCATTTCACTGACTTCATTGAAACAATTTTCTTCCTTAGCCTCATAATGTAATGACTCATTAAAAATATATTTCCTAGGGATCAAAGTAGTAGCATGGGTAGCAATGGGCCATTAATAGCTTGAATCCTTTTCTTTCTATGCACATTAATACACATGGTTATCCTGTGGTGCTCATACAACCAATATCTGAATCGCTTGGTTTGCATTTCAAGTTAGTGGAACTGAAGTTATACATTTAGGAAGCCTATTATCAGAAATGCAACTTGAAAAGTTGGAAATGACACATTAAATCATGACAGATTAATAAAATATCATTGATGAGTATATACTTTCCAACCATCTTTCAGAGAAAAATCTATTTTTACATTAGCAAACAACATTATTTTCCCTCAATGCACATCCAGAATTATGGTCTTCTAAAAGTTAACTTGAAATAAGATTCCAACTGTAGCTGGAAGCATACCAAAGGAGCATTTAAAATGTTTGTTTTATGCTATTTTATTAGGTTCTCTGTTATCCCCAGTATTTTATTATTCTCTACATCCTTCATTCGATACATGTATTCTGATCCTGAAAAGATTGTACTGAAACTTATAAATAGCCATTCTATATTGTTTTGCTTTATCATGTAGAACTGTAGATGATTACTTTCCTATCCATTTCCCAAACAATGAAATTAATTTAAATAAGGCTTTTTATTATATTTATCTCTGTCTCTTCCTGGCATGAGTGTAACTGTAGTCATTCTTAACCATTCAAAGTAATGGTTTCCAAATGTACATAATAGACAATCATTCCTGCTAAAATAGTAAATGGATTTTTTTTCTTTCAATGTGGGAAGAATTTAAATATACTGACCAACAATCCAAGGGATTGCCAGGAATCATAAATTTAACAGAAGGAATTGTTATCATATGTGTTCATTATTTAAGCCTAAACTGGGATATTGTTATATGATTTGACTTTCTGTTAAAATAGTTGCTTCATAAATATTTAAAAGCATCACACTCTTTGCATGTTTTCCATGCACATAAGGGTTTGTGGATTTATACTCTGTGTGTGTGTGAGAGAGGGGGGGGGGAGAGAGGGAGGGAGACTGTATCTTTCTAAGTTACATATGTAGTTCCCAGGTTAAAAACATCTGACTTACACACAACTCATATTTACAAACAGACTGTCTATTACTAAATGCAAGGGTGATATTATAATATAATTTTAACCATATTTAATTTGTATCTCAAATGATTGTATTTTATTCAACCTCTGTTGGCCATTATTAAATATCATCTGTTTTTATAACAACCTACAACCAGGAGATTTTTCAAAAGCATAATTAACTAGCTTCCCCTAGCCTGGTGCCTTCTTAATGCTTTGGTCTACAGTTTAAAATATTCTGAAACATTTAAAAAAAAATTAATAGCATACAGCCAGAAATTAGAAGTTATGGATAGTTGTTAAAGAAATTGTAATCTCCAATAAATAAGGAGTTAAAAAGTTTCCAGAGAACTAGACAACATCTAATGAAAACTTCATGAAAACTCTTCCCTATCTGAATTCTACTCTTTCAAACTGTCCTTTTGGATTTAAATAGAATCAATCCATAACATTCTCTGTGTAGAGAAAAACCTAGAAGGACTGCTAGTGCCTTATAAAAAGAAATTGCTAAAAGGAAGGAAACACCCCCCCCCCCCATTCATGATTTTGACTATTCCTGACTTGGAAAAACTCTTAGGATAATTAAGTGAAAGATAAAAAGCAAAAGAGAAGGAAGAAGATGAATGAATTAAATTGTTCTTAAAATCTCACAGAACTACACACACACACACACACACACACATACACATACACAAACACACACATATATATATTTGTAGTTTTTCACGGGTAGAGGTATGCAAGTTTTGGTGTATTCGGGTCTTTTCCCATGTAAGATTGAGGTTATCTTGGCGACGTTTCGACGAGGTCGCACTCATCATCTTCAGGCTGGTGTCTTCGGCTTTGTGCCTGTGCAAGCAAAGCGTGATCGGAGCTGCTGTCTCTCTATAAATACTGGTGGGGAGGTGTGGGGTGCTGGCTT
>JANHZT010001151.1:5773-17199 GCA_032468215.1 Stegonotus admiraltiensis
CCCTGCTCTAACAGAAGGTATCCAGGAGATTTTAGGGACTTCCTCTGCATAACAACAACAGCTACTGACTGGATCGCCAAACTCGACATTAAACTTTGAAATGTTATTTCTGTTTTCCTCTTAGGTTTTCTTACTGCTTTTTTAAAAATTGTTTTAACTGTTTTAACCTATAAAAATGAAGTGTTTTAATATTGTGTGTGACCAGCCATACGCTAAATAAATAAATAAATGAATGAATGAATTTCTTAATTCATAGAGAAAAGTCATGACCTTATGCTTTTCAAGTCAAGTCCACTTTAGAGACGTAAAATTAAAAGAAAAAGAAAAAAATGACCCTCTTTTTATCTTTTATATGTTGATAAAGAGTGTTTGAAATTAATTGTTAATTTTGTGGTACTTTTATTATACTTTATTTGTAATAGAGAACACAATAGGATATGGAAACAAACTGGCCGTCATGGATTGTTTCATGAAGGCCTTTTAAACTCCTTTAAAACTTTTAGTCTTGTGTGCTGATTTTATATCAGTCTTTTGAATTCACCTTTCAAACATTTATCTTTTAGCTGTTGACACTCATATTAGCAACAATGAAGAATAGCTATCCTCACCCCTTAAATAAATTTCTTACCATGTATCTACAAATAGAAATTGTGTGTGTACACATGTGTAAAAAGAAAAGATTCAACTATTTTATGTTGGAGGAGGTGCAAGAAGCAAAAGGTATGCTTTAGATATGTGTACAGTAATCTTGGAGCAAGAAGGGACATAGCACATCTCCAGTGATTTATTAACTATGCAGGTGAAGATGGGGGCCTGTTGTTCAGCATAGGTTTTCAAGCAAGGAGATCTGGACCTGGTGCTTTTCGGACCTGGTGTTATTTCAGATATGAAATAGACACTGCACATCTTCTTCTAAGATTACCAGAGGTAGGGGACCCTGAGGCGTGGAGATAGGTATAGGATTTGGGTACTGTTGTTGTATCTGAGATTGGTTAGTTAGTACACTATTGGAGGCACTATGCAGAAACAAAAAAAAAATTCCAAGCTTAAAAAAAAAAGATTTTACATTTTAATGTAATATCTCTATTTAGCCACAGCATTACCACTCATATCTATGTAGGGCATTTTTCATTGTCAAACCTCAGGAACAGAAATTGCAGAAAGACGTTTTCACATGGCCACAATTTAGTATTAAGCATTGAGCCAGGCCAAGAGGGAAATCAAACACAAACCTAAAAGATCCTGGACCTTTTGGGACTTGCTGATGGAGTGTATTTTTATGCATACTTTCATCAAAGAAAATAGAGAAGTAAAAATTAACTAAAAAACCTTATCTACTGTTTTCTAACATAAGACTTATAAAACAATATGAAGGAAGGAGGGCTCATATATACATTCCGGACAAATTGACTACTAAGGACTATGAGAAGAGGGTTTATAGTATGCAAGATATATCACACTTTTTAAAACTTATCTGTTCAGTAAAGTTTAATGTCCTCCTAAAACAAAGACACAGGTAATAGTAGTCATAGCAATAAAGAATTAAATTAAGGCAGAGTTAATGTTGCATTTCACATCTAGTACCATTTTCTGCATTTATTCCACCAGCCTCCTCTTGAACCTGGACATCTCTTGACTATTTCAAACATTTCTGGAAGACCTTCAGTTATAGCAAATTCTACTTTTTTTCTTGGTAAGAAAATTTAAAACAGTCTGAAACAATTTTTGCAGGAAAAAAGTGTGTTTAATAAAACAAAATTACAAAATCTTGAATGAAAGACAGCCCTGAAGGGCTTAAGTGTTACATGTCCCACTTTATGCAACTTACATTATCAGTGGCTGAATGGCACAAAAGCAGTTTATAGAATGACGACTAGCCCACTGAGAATGAGCTTATGATTATCTGGTTAAATGTCTCAGATGTATTCAAGGAGTCAAAAGAGCCCACCCTAGTCAAAAAATAATTAAGTTATGACAATTTTACTTTTGCTTCTTGCGTCTTGGTTTCTGCTCCTTGTGTTTTTGTGCTTTCATGTCCTTCTTGAGACGTCTGTCCACCACTTTGAAATGGCCCTTGACTCCAGCAGGGCGTCGAACCTTCCGCCCTGCACCTTTCTTGGCCACGACATAAGTCACCTGCCTTTTTTCTTTTCCTAAACCTGCTTTCTTGTAGATACTGTTAGAGGAGGAAAAAAAAAAGATTGGATGAAATCTTCCTTTCAGAATCTCCTGTCAAACCGAAGAACTGTTTTCTCAGATTTCAGTGCCCTCAATCCAAGCCACTTTCCTCTCATTATCTTTTGTTACTGCACCAGTTCATCAATATGCGTCCCTAAATTGGGTACCATATAATTAGATGACAAAAAGGCCAAATTTCAAAAGCATTATTAATCCTGCTTTAAACAAGGTCAGTCATGGGAGTAGAAACTCTCTGTCTCAAACTGCCCTCTTTTTAAACTTTCAACCCATAAGAAACAAACACAAATACTTTTGTGTTGCTGCTACTTCTCCTGGAGACTTCTTCAGAGGATGATGAGACTGAGTTGCAGCCCTTGAAAGTTTGCCTGTCCGTGTTAAAATGTCTCTCTTTGTCCAAAACTGGAAACCAGATGATAATTTATTCCACAAAAGGTAGTTGGCAAACTTACTAAAAATCCAGGAAGTTGTTCAAAGTGTTATTTCTTATTTTATTTTGTCTCTTCTGAAGCCTATCAAGCCTAAATCTGACCAGATTCTAATTTGTGGGGAAACCTCACCAAAAGGATTTAGAGGTCAATGTAGCATAGCTGTTACAATGTTGAACTAGGATAGAAGCCCAAATTACTGTTCAGCCAAGTCGCTCAAATTAAAGTTTGTTAAAAACCTACCAAGGAACCTGTGAGTTCCACTTAAGAATAGAAACAGTGCCCTTTAGTGTCTAGACTTTTCTTTTTATAAGGAAGACTGAGAACCCTTTACTTGTCCTGGACAAACCTGTGACTAGCTCAACATTTATCTTAAAGCCTAACTTGAGCCTTGAGAACCTACTCCCACATTCCATCTAAAACTAAATGCAGCATTATGCTTTCCTCCTGTAATT
This sequence comes from Stegonotus admiraltiensis, assembly GCA_032468215.1. Lineage (NCBI taxonomy): Eukaryota > Metazoa > Chordata > Lepidosauria > Squamata > Colubridae > Stegonotus > Stegonotus admiraltiensis. The sequence continues at coordinate 8,853 of JANHZT010001151.1, forward strand.
TTGCTTTGTTTATCATTTTAACATATACATTCCATCAAGATGATGAACAGAAACTTGCAGCACTCAGAAACCTGCAACATTATTTGGGGGGGGCTTTTAAACTGACCAACAAAAAGATTGCTCTAGTACTGATCAACTAGACATTCTTTCCCTTTTTCAATGAAATATAAAACTTTGAATAAAGTCAAGAAAGCTTCTTCTGCGGCCCCTGAAATCTAGTGAACTCTATGTTTACTTCTGCTAAAGAAGAGGGAAAGAGGAGGAAAGCCATCCAGAGTCATTTTGCCAAGTGGGATGAGCAATGTATAAATTTAATAAACAAACAAACTCTAATATGTAATTCAGGGAGCTTAGTATGTGATAACCAAAACCTTAAACTCAAGAGAAAAGATGCTGCCTCTAATCTTTGAGTTCGGGGGGGGGGACCTTATTGAGAAAGGTGAAAACCTACCTGCGTAACTGGGCAGTCTTTTCACGTTCTGAGATGTCTACAGTATTCACCACAGATTCTGCTTTTTTCTTCATCTGCTCCAGTTTCTTCAACAGCTGAGGAAAAGGAGAGAGCAGTCATCACAGGAAAGAACCCCAAAGCATGGAGATATCTATGTGTGGGGCTATGTATGCGTCAGTACCTGGCTCTATCCTTTGAAAGTTCAAATCATCATCATTATCATCATCATCATCACACAGCAGAGAAGGAAGAAATTTTTTCCTCATAGCCCCACAATACCTTACAAATCAAGATGAATAACAAACACCATACATAATGTCAAGCAATAAAGTGGTGGGGTTGCTTCTGTAAATGTAGACATTATGATGAATGCAATGTGGTCAATAACTAAGGCTAAAATTTTAATTTAGTATTGTGTGAACCAGTCAACAGTCTGGTTGGTTATAAGTCAACCAGACTACATAAGGTCTGCTTGGTTATAAAGGAGTATGGCCCTGCTTACTCGTCGTTTTTTGCGGGCCTTAGCTTCTGCTACTTTCTTGATGGGCCGAGCATTAATTTCACGCCAACGCTGGCGGTACTCCTCCACAGACTGATGGTCCACGGGCAGTGGTTTGCGCCGGTGCTGGAGCTCTTCCTGCGCAAACCATTCAGGTAGTTCCCCTTCTTCCTCGTTGAAAGTATACCTGGGAACAGGAAAAGAATGATATATGGGGACCAGTCACAGGAGCCCTCCCCAAACATGAGGTAGCCAAAGCTTTTCTCTCAATTATAATAATAATAATAATAAAAAATGGATATACACTTTACTTTTGTACAAATGAAGAAAGGAAATGGAGTTTAATTTTTGAATTTGGTAATTCATGCTTGTTTTCTGACTGTGGTGAGGGAAAGGACCACAGTGCAAACAGGCATGGATGTTACAGTAATGGAACCACATTCACTAAGTTGACTGGCCAGATTTTCCTTTTTCATGCTTTTTTTAATTTTAGAAAGGCTGATGTTTTGTATGTGTGTGTGTGTGTGTGCGTGTGTGTGTGTGTGCGCGCGCATGTTGTAATAGTATTAATTCTATTTTAGGAAGTGCTCTAATTTACTGTATGTGCATTTATGCCTCAACATGAAAGGCACGTTCCTTCCCTTATTTTAACTCTGACTGCATTGCAAAATTTATACGCTGCATTTCTGTACAAAATTCCCAAACATCTAAAAACATTTGTTATGCCTCACACTAATAAGTTTTATGAAAGCTGCAGTATCCAACGTTTTAATCAGGGTGATATGCTATTCAATCCTGAACTTGGGTTCTTGCAGATCCAACTTATACAGGGCCATCTGAATCTTTGGATCCCTAAATTCTGCTTTCCTTTTTATCATTTCCCGCTGCAGATTGGCTGTGACTGTACAATATGCTGGGCATAGCTAAAATTGGACTAGTGGTCAACCTACTGACCGTCTTGGCATCCTACCTATAGCGGCAATCAGTTTAAGCCATTTTATAAGGTTTGTTTGGGCGTAGCACGTTATATAAATGCAAGAATTGGATTTTAACCCAAGTTTAGACTTTAGTGTGAAAACCCAACTGAATAATCTTCTCCATCAAATGGTGGAGACAACTGAACCTGTCAAACATTCCTTTTGAACCACGGGAAAATGTTTCAAGGGTTTTCAGGTATACAGAAGCAATATTTGAAGATTTATTTCAGGGGTCAACACAAAGTCTTTTCTAGATTTAAGGAACATCATCAGTTTTCATTTTGCCGATTTCACTGTGCCTGAAACTCCCATAAATTGTTTGCTTTTTGCTACATAGGTCTAACTGGATAAAGCAAAATTTTCTTGAAATCATCAGTCATCCTCAGCCTATCGTGTTGCCTCTATTCAAGAGTCTTTTTTTCAGCCGTATTTGCTAATGCTTTTGTACTTTCAAATCACCTGTTGAAAGATTCATCAATCAAGTCTCTCTTGGCCTTGCGGGAAGTGGCAATGACTGCTCCTAATGCCAGTCCTTCAGGATTCAGGACCCGAGCTCGCTTCACTGGAGGGAGACAAATGTTTCAGTCAATATTCTGGGCCAGCTTCCCAGTTCTATTCTTGGAAAATCCTAAACCAATGAGATGCAATTGTTCTCTATTTCTCTTTTTCTCCTTACCTGGATCTATAATGGGGACCACCTCAATACCACTTTGGCTGTCCCGGAGACGCTTTATTCCTGCCCGTGAAGCTGGCAGCTGCCTGAAATACAGAAACACAGGATGAAAGTGAGGGACCATCTCCTCTCTAGCATCACATTAGCTGAAATGAGGAAAGCTACTTCAGATACACCACCCACCCCTCAAATATTACTGTGTCATAAAAATTGAAATTTGGATTCCAAATACAGTCATATTTAGTGCTGGCAATACACAGATAAAAGCTGTTTGTAATCATCCAAATCTGAAAATATGGATATTAAAAATTGAATTCATTATCATTCATGTAGCTAGTATTTTAAAAATGAATTGCTGGCAAGTTAATTTGATGCCAACATGAAAAATCCTACGATGACTGGTTTAAATTTCTAGTAAATTAATTTAGTGGTATATTGAAATGAGGCCATCAGGGAAAGCTAGGGCCAGATTTATGTCAAATGCTAAAATAAGCTTTAAGAGATTAATATCAACATTTCCTTATATAAATTCATTTGTCCCTAAAACCAAAGTAAATTGGATAACTTTTTTCTCTCTTCAGATAGAGCATATTTTCATGTTTAGCTTATAAATGGCAAACCATTTGTTTAAAGAAACTAATTTAACTGAATAATAAAGTTGCAATATATTAGATACAATTGGGATATTCAATAAAACCAATGTCAGAATGCCATCAATGACAAATGCCATAACTTTCTTTAAAACTTGAGAAATATTTTGTAATGCAGAAAAATCAAGTATCTATTTTATTAACAAAACATCATAAATATAGTACATTTATTCTTTTTAGCCAAATTTAGTGATCATCCTTGATTAAGAACAGAATGGATGAGTTCCTATGTTTGGAGGAAATGTTACCCAATGTCAAATTAAGTGCTGGTTTTTTCCTTCTAAAAATGAAGGAAGATTGGGGAGAAAGGAAATAAGATCAGGATTAGAACTGTATTGTGTGACAAGGGATGAATTTCTCCCATACTCCATGTTTGAGACAAAAAGACCTCCTGCTGCTTACATTCCTATTATGATAGCTTTCTTGTGGATTGCATTTGTGAGAAAATGAGCAGAGGTGGACAAGGGAAATGTTTAGGACTGCAGCACAGGAAGAAAAGGCACAGCTCCTTCCTGAGTTAAAACAAGCATGAGAAACCTCTACAATTGTAGATATTATGTGCCATATTGGCTGAGATATGGCTGAACCCTGCCAATCTCTGTGCTCAAAATTCACAGAACACTGAAACATGTTGTTGTACAGAAATAATTTAGCATCCCTTATTTTTCAAAGGTTATTTATTCACTTTCAGCCTAAGACAAACAAATCTACATAAAAAAACCCTCATGTTTCTTGTTTTATTTTGAAGAGAGATAAAAAGACCTCCCAAAATGCAGTACTAACATCTCAAGGGCAACAGAAAGCTCAGGAAATGGACAGAACAAGCCTGGGGTTATATACTATATTGAGCAATGGCTTTAGCCATAATTTACTGAATTATCTACAGTATACCTGGAGGAGTTCATGCCATTGACTAAGCCATAAGCCTAATTAGCATACTAAACCAAAATAACAATAACAATATATATAAATTATGGTCTGTTGCAGAGTTGGCCAGATATTTAGACTGGATTTGGCATTTTTAATCTACCTATCAAATCCTTCCCAAGGACCTGGGATAGGCAGATGTTGCTGTGTGATGGCATTAGAGATATCATTACAAATGTCAGACCTGGAAGCCATCTTTTATGTTTGGGCCTTCAGGCCTGACGCATCTTCTTCTGTGGGAAAATGGGAGGGGGGATTGCATAGAGTGTAGATGATATGTAGTCAAAATAACATTCCTTTCTCAGAGAGTCAAGAAAGCAGTGCCCTGGCACCTGGAGTCGGATGACTGAGAGGTGTCTTCAGTCTGGATGGTAGATGACTGGACCATGTGATGGACATGAGGGTGCTGGGCACTGACTTGAACTTTCACTTGAGTTGGGAAAACCTGGAAGCTTTCAGATTCGGGTTTTCCCAGATGTGCCGATATGACACCTCTAATAAAAAGTAATTTTGAGGAAATCTAAGCCTCAGAGTTTTCTTTCGCTGGGGGTGTTACTTGAAACCCTGACAACAGGATGTAGGCTATTCCAAGTAAAGCTGCCTTAGTTCATCACACAGTCAGCCAGATGTTTAGACTGGATTTGGCATTATTATTATTATTATTATTATTGGGAAGCACTTGAGAGATGGATAAAAATGCCAAATCCAGTTTAAATATCAGGCTTACTATGCACTCAATCATCATAATAGTAAACATATCACCGCGTAGTGCAACATATGCATCCAATCCGCCATGACCGTACCTGTCTTCATCACTACTGTCGCTCTCCTCTCCCTCAGAGGACTTCCCTTCAGATGAATCTTTTGTTCCTTCAGGTTCAAGACTTTCTCCGTTCACAGATTTAGGCACAGTTTCATGTTGTAACAGCTTCTTTTGCCTCTTGTTCTTTGAGACTTAAAATTATTTAAAACATTTCAATTAGTGAAAAATCTTCCCTCCTTACTCTCCTCTCATTACCTCAGATTCCTTGGCACTTAGGTTTACGAAGGAGAGGAAAAAAAGATACAGCATCAAAATTCTTGGACATCAGGCATGAAATGCTAATGATGTTTAAAGGAGAAGGTGGTAGTAGTGCAATAAAGGAAAAAACCCAGTTGTCTGAGCCATTATTTTTTGAATTAGAAAGAAACATACCTGGGCAAAAATACAGTCCCAAAAGCAATCCCTAAGATTGCATGCTATTCTGGGCAAATAAAAATATACCTTTACATCTTTCCGCACTATGATGCTCTCCTAATTTGTTCTAAAATGAACACCCTGATTATAGAATTCTGTTTTTCATTACAGTTGGTGCCATAACTAAGAAAACCTGTTGACCTAAGATTTAGACTGAGCTTGGATTTTTCTGGCTGAGTTGGGCTTTTAACATTTTGTATGGTTTTGCTGGTTTGGTTTAGCAGTGCCCTGCTTCTAGGATTATTTTGAATGAAAAAAAGAGCAGGATTTGCAATAAACAAAATAAACTCTCTCGTCATGCCCAAATAATATAGGACATGGTCTAAAATGTGCAAGATCGAACATGATAGGGGAGCATCAGGCTGAAGAATAGCTTATCATATTCTGATTTCTCTGAAATAATAATTTAAATAAATAGCCCTTGTGTTGTAAAATCAAGGCAAGATACGTTGAGTGGCTAAATTGTTTTAGTTCTTTTTCTTTAAAAGTGCAGGCAGTGATCATCTTTCCAACATGTTTTAGTGACCTGGAATTTAACACCACACAAATTTAGTACTCCTATTACATTAAATGCTAATGATGTGCAAAGCATGTTAGGAAGCAATGCAGAGAGCCTCGAAGGCATGTGAAGCAATAACATCTGTAAAATTCCACATACAAAACCAAATGAAGAAGCAGCCTTAAATCCTTTTTCTCTTAACATTTAGCCACTGCAGGACATTCATTTTGCAGTTCAAATTTCCCTACCTAATTTCAATTTGACTTTGGGGATTACTTTGAATTGCAGCCAATTCATAAGCAATGAAATTACATAGTTATGTTTATTACCAGGGAAGATAGATATGGGACAAGTGGTTTTTAAAGATAGACCCAAAGGCTCGGGTTTCATTCAAGTTACTTCAAAGAAGTGCTGGATATATTTCCACTGCACGCTGATGCCGTATTTTCATTTATCATCCAACTTAGTCCCATGGAGTCAAATATTATTTTACCTGGTGGGTGTTCTGCACGGTTCTGGGATAGGACTTGTGCCTGCCCAATCTCTAATGCTTCATCAGCATTATCATCAATTCCAGCAAAAGCCTCCTGAATGAAGGAAACAAAATTAACTTAGATCATTGTGGACATGCTACTCAAAATGTCATTTTGTGAACCCCTGATACTTCAGTAGTTTTTATAAAAAGAGTCTCAGGTAATGCCAAAAGAAAGGCATCTCAGACCACTGGGTGAAGGAAGTACCACATGGGGGTACCATAGGGAATGGAAGGAAAATATTACTGTGGCAGCTTTTCCCAACTTGAGCGCTCTTTACTTATGTGACTTTCCACTTCCAAAATTCTTAGCAATGACCATGCATTACACTCTTAGGCAAAGTTACTCACTTTGCCAAACCATAAGTTCATCCGATGCTGTTCACGCTCGTCCTTGTCCTCCAATGGCACTAACAGAGGGTTTCCTCCTTCAGCACTGTCTTCCTCCATTTCATCTTCAGAGGCAATTCTGAAACAGATAAAACAATGCTGCAGGAAAGCATTGACACATTCCTAATCAATTAATCTGGTAATGAAGGCATACTTAAACCATTGCCAGGAAAATTCATGAACTGCTCTTAATCATTGAAATCCCACCTTAATCACCCATTGAGGAATAACTGGATTGCTTTTCTTATGCTCATCTAACCTGTGTGCAACAATTTCCTGTTTCAATCCCTATTATCTCCAAGTAGAAATAGAGGAGATTCATGCTTGGTATTTTGGAGAGATACTGTAAATTAATCCCATCAACACTGAGAACGTTTTCTTTACCTAATACTTTCTTCACCTGAAAATTCCACTATTACTACAGTGTTGGGGAGTTGGGGTGGGGGTTGAAAAAAGGAAAGTATAGATATACTAGGATTAGAGTATGCTTTTCAAATAACACCATCACTATTAGTACTTTGCTACTACTGTTTCCCCAAATATAGAACATGTCCTAAATATGAGGCCAAACCTCATTTTTGGGGTGGGCCTAAATATACACCCTCCCCTGAAAATAAGCTCCCCCCACCATCTCTCAGATACCCATGCACACACAGGTCCCTCACCCACCCACCCCCAAGCAGTCACATCCCTGTGAACTCCGGCACCCCCCGTCCCTTTCGCTTCCCGCAGCACCAATCGTAGACCGTGAGTGCCTGCTCCTGCTCCATGATGGTGGCCCACCCGCTCTTGCCCCCACACTCAGGAGCCGCATCCGCATAGCCCACGCTACCAAGCACCCGCTACAGCAGCCCCAGCGCAAACATTGTCGCCCCGGGGCTTCCTTGGCAGGGCAGCCACAAGTGGCAGAGAGCCCTCCATGTGTGGTGGGCAGTCACAGAGGACTACAACAGCAGGCCTAGCGTGTCCTGCAGCTGGGCGTGGGTCTCGGTGAGGGTGGCTGAGGTGCTGGTGTTGCCGCCACCTGTGGAGGCCTCGCGGACCCGAGGCCAAGCTCAACCGCGGACAAAGAGCATTGGCTGTGGCTGGGCTGGCCAAGCTGTCTGTCGGGGCTGCCCTCGGCGCGGCTGCCTGGTGTCTCACTGCCGGGCACCTGGAAAGAGTAAACTGGATCTGCGGGAAGAAGGGAGGGCGGACAAGGGTCCCGCAAGGCTCCCTTCCTTAGGAAGAGTCTGGCCTGATCGCCATCCAGTCCGGTGACTCCCAAGGCAGAGGGGCTTCCCAGGCTTGTTGGCGGGTGCTCTGGTCAGTCAGCACTTGTGTGTGGGGGACCATGGGTGAATGGAATGGAGAGGAGCAGGGAGGAAGGGGAGGCCTCTGCGAACCGTCACCATAGAGTGGGAAGCACACTCCCAGAGCGGCCACTGCCCTGGCTGGGGTTTGGAAGCTGCAGAAGCAGGGTTTTGGGGGAGAGAAAAAAAGACATCTTTCTTTCTCTCCCCCAAACTCTGC
>JANHZT010001151.1:30057-42988 GCA_032468215.1 Stegonotus admiraltiensis
TGTTTGTGGAGGAACTGCAGTCTGAATTAGGTACAGCTGTCAAAATATAGGTGGGCTTCATACTTTCCAATTGTTCTGGATTTGAAGAGAAACTTCAAAATTCCCTATAATCACGTGTGGGAATGACCTGGGAAACAGATGGAAGAGCCTTAGATTAAACAATTGTCAGACAAATGGCAGTTGAACCTGTAGAAGGAACAGGGGCATGGCAAATGTCTCAAAATGTCTCGGGTTCTTGGACTGAACAAGTGAAAGGTGAGAAATGGACTTCAGACATGCAAAATTCTGTAATGTAACCTTACAATAAAGTTAGTTTTTTATTTTACTGCAATTTTGCAATCAAAATAGCAAGAATTGGTGCTGATAATTTGCAGTTTGTAAAGCCTCTGGGAGTTACAGAATTGGGAGGCTTTACTGATATGGATTCAATAGAATATGGATGATAGGAAAACTAACAGGACAAATTAGATTAGCAAAAAACTCTGTGTAATACAGAAACATAATTTTTAAATAGAGCTGCCTAGTTTAATAGCCTACATTAATTCTAAGAAAGAAAGGTTTATTAACCCAAGAAGTTACAAAGATATGGGAAACATAAACCGGACGTGGGAGACATGGGCCTAAATGTTATAGATGTTAGTAAGAGTCATTTATGATATTGTAAGTGGTGGGTTGCCCCCGGTTCGCACTGGTTCTATAGAACTGGTTGTAAAACCGGTGGAAGGCTCCACCCACGGACCCCGATGTCATCAAAATGCTTCTGCGCATGTGCAGAAGAGCGCATGTGCACAGCCCCATTGCGAACTGGTAGTAAAGGTAAGTAGAACCCACCCCGATTGTAAGCATTATATACACTTATATCCATCTGTGCTGCAGACCAGAATTCACAATTATTGATCTCCAACCATCTCAACCAGCTGATCGTGTTGAAATTCTTTAATTGGTTCAGCAGAAGTGTTTTTTTTTTTTAAAGGAAGCCCTGTTACTGATTTTATGCCCAAACTTCCACCTTTTTGAGAGTGATTTGAACTTACAAGTGAACATATGTAGGGCTGCATTGCCTGTCACTCTGTGTAAAAAAAGAAAGATTCCTACAGTTTCATCCTGGGAGTGTGCATTTCTATATCTTCCCAACCAGACATTTCAATTGCCCTGGAAAGATGGTGGGGAGTGGGGGCGAGCTTTCTTTTCTACTGCTATTAATATTTCTACATCAAAGCCTTGAAATGTATTCTTAAATATTCAAATATTGTCAAATGTAGTTATGAACATATAACTATCTAGTTTATGTTTTAAATTCAAGAACATTATTCTTGGTGTGTTCCCATTGTCAGTTTTCTATTACGGCTATTCAGCTTCAAACCCTGGGAGGCTGCAAGGGATAATGATTAAGACTTTATGACATCACATATTGCAGCAGCACAGGAAGCAATGTCTAAAAATAACCTTTAGCACTTGCTTTTTATCCTCTCTGCAACCCAAACGATCAGCTCTAAGACACAGATTTCCAATTCCATACCTAGCAAGGAGCTTGCTGCCATAGTTGACTTCAATTTATCTGTGGGCAGGGTGGAAAGTTCATTTTATTGAAATTGTTGTGTGATTCTTTTCTCTTGCACCCCTCCATTGCCTTTTTGAGCTCAAAATAGTGACCTTTCCATAAAAAAAGAAAAAGAAAGGAAAGGAAAAAAAAATGAATATCTTGAATCTTACTGTGCTATTTTTTTTAAAGAAAATATTCTCCATATTCCACTATCTCGTAACTTAAAAGTATGGTTTGAAAATTGATCAACATGACAGTTTCTCAAAGATGAGACAACGTTAAGATTTTTCTCAAAGGGAATTAGGGGGAAGGGGAGGAAAGGAGAGAGGAGGGGAAGGCTCAGGGGCTATACTCATATGCAATCATCGCATCTATGAAGCACAGCTCCAGAAAATAAATGTTTAGAACAAGATGTTGTGCCAGCTAGGTACTATAAATGGGAAAAAATGTGCCAATGTTGATAGGTTATTATGTGGGAAAATCTTTTGTGTTGCCATAAAAACGGAGAAATATCTAGAAAAGTCCAAATCTACATACGAAATCAATATTTGTTTTCTATTGAATGTATAATCTTGGACAGACAATCCTTAACTCATGGTCAGAATTTGGCTGTGGCCCTTTGTAGAGATCTCTTGATTCTCTCAACTCCCCCAGCAATAACTTTTAGGCTATTGCATATTTAGCTTCTTTCCATCTGATTTGCAGACCATTGTTTCTGTTTGCCAGGGTCATCATGTTCCCAAATTACATCTTAATTAATCAATTCATGTCTTCTTATAGGTTTCTGTCTGTTGGAGGGTCATTTTTTTTAAAAAAAAACCCTCTTTGATTTGAATTTTTTAAATCTACAACTGGCAAATTCAACAGGGAAGAGAACAAAATAATGAGAGGAAGCTAATAATTAAAGCCCTCCCTCTATGGGTTTCAGGAACCAATTAAGGGACAATTCATCAGTAACATTGTGGCTAGGGTCAATAGAGAGCAATTAGGGATAGAAGGAGGACTTTTCTAATTAAAACTGTGGGAACTTTTGCTGAATAGTGATTCTCAGAAAGCATTATGTAAGGATTTTGTCCATAGAGATAGGTATTATTGGATAATATAGGACTATGGTAAATGCAGTGTGAAATTGTCATTTTAGTTCCGCTTCTTGTTGACTGCAGAAAATCTATGCCTCAGCAACATTAAAAGGTTTTTTGGAGGAAGCATCAAGAAAAAGAAACAAGGCAGCCTTGATCTGACTGAAGTATTTAGAGCTCTAGATTCTCTCACAGGTTGCTAGATGTCAAATATTCCTGCCTTGCTTTTCTTATGCTTTTTATGATTCCTATGACTCTTATATTATACCAGTTTGACTGTATCAGGCTAGCAGCCAGGAGACTGAGACTTCTAGTTCTCCCTTAGGCTCAAAGCAAGCTGGGTGATCGTAGGAAGGAGACAATGGCAATCTGTTTCTGAATAAATTTGCCAAGAAAACTGCAGGGACTTGTCCGGATCATCTCCAAGAATCAGACACAACTTAATAGAAAAAAAAAGGGTTTTTTTTTTGGCAAATAAAGAAAGCATGCCCCAAATAATCTTTTGAATACAAAGGTGCATCTGAAAACTATGAATTTCAAATGAGGTTCAGACTGACTCTAAAGTATAAAATATGGTAATTTTTTTTATTAAAAGACAAAGCAAATCAAGTTTTCCTCCATCCTTAATAATATCTGATAATTACATAAAGGTTATACTGACTCAATTTTGAATTAATAAAATATGTGTCTCTCTTTGTGTGTATAAATCTCAATTGCTTTATTTATGTGTAAACATACATACATGATACAAACAACTGAAATTCGTAGAAAAAGTGGGGTCAACCTATAGACTACATGTCAGGCTCATTAATGCAAATGTGTTTCCAAAGTTAAATCACAGAGCTGTTTTTAAAAATTTTACAGCCTTGTGTCATGTTGCCTACATTAATGGAGATATAGCTAACAATAAACTCAAAAGAATCTCAAATATTTTGTTTCAAGATAAAACATCTGAAGTAACTGCCAGAGTCTATTATCTCCAACACATAAATTTCTTTTTATAATAGCTGTGTGACTAAGTACTAAAAGTCAAACTCTATGACTAAATTCCTATCTAGATCTAAGATATACTGTAGTTTCTTTATCCATCATTTATTGTATAATTGGAATCTAACAATTATGAAGCATTGTTCACAAACTACAATAGAAAGATTTACATAACTTAGCCCAAAATAAATGCACTATGTTAGAATTCAATGTGATGTGTGAGCCAGGTCAATATGTATTTATATTTGGTATATTTGGTATAAAATAATTTTCTACATAAATTGTGAAAACTGGGATATAATTGTCCATCCATAGTATGGGAGATTGAAGTTAACAGAAAAGGGATTCCATTTTAGGCAAACTCATCTAAGTTTATCTAACTTTTATGTCACTTGTGTGGGGCAAAATTAAAAGTCTACTACTATCCACGATTGCATCTAGATTTAGCATTGAATGTTTCTAGCATTATATTTGCAAGAACATAAAAATGGCAGCCAGTTACAGTTCCCTTTTCAACCAATTGAACTGATTCTGTATCTGTTAATAGAAGAAATCTAAAATTCAACTTACCCATTTAGTGATTTAATTTTATTAACCCTTGAATCTTCTGCTTTTGGGTTATTATCAAATGATTAATTTTTTTTATCAAAAAGTACCAAGCAAATCTAGCTATTGCAATATGGGAAACAAATGGCAATATGCCATGACAGATTGATACACCACGACTATAGCACAAATTGGTTTGTGTGATCCCTATCTTGCTCCTTCTAGTTCAACCTCTTCATTTTACAGATTTCTATCCTGTAGGGGGGAAAAACCAAGATTTATTCCTTGATTTTTTTTCATTCACATCTTAGGTTGTAATATTACTTTCACTTTATTGGCAGGCTACAGAATAGCTACACTGAAAATCAGTTCGACTTTGGGCTTTTTTAAAATTAACAATTCATTAAGTTTAAGCATATAAGTCTATAGAGATTCTCAGTCTTCAGGTCATGGTTTTCCCAAAGGTGCTTTTTCAGGAGGCAACTGGATTGATTGATTGATTTATTGATTTATTATTAGTTAGACTTCTATACCACTTCATAGTGCTTTACAGCCCTCTCTAAGCGGTTTACAAAGTTAGCATATAGCATATTGCATTTAGCATTAGCATATTGCCCCCCAAAATCTGGGTCCTCATTTTGACTACCTCGGGAAGGATGGAAGGCTGAGTCAACCTTGAGCCGGTTAGATTCGATCTGCTGATCTGCTGAACTAGCAGTCAGCTGAAGTAGCTGTAGTACTGCACTCTAACCACTGCGCAACCTTGGCTCTTTATAAGATAAAGTAGGAATGGATTTCCAGAGGAAAAATTGCAGACTACAGGAACCAGGAACACTACTCAGGTGACCCTGAGTTCACAGATAAACTTCCAAATGCTTCAAAGACCCTCTAAAAGGATGCAGATTACCAGCTGTCTGCAAGGAATATAAATACTTCCATTCCCCACTCTCAGAGCTGAAGAAGCTTCTTGGATAAGAAGCAAAATGTCTTCAAAAGAAAAAAAAATTAAGCATTTAAATTCAACTTTTCCTACATGTTGAAATTGGTGGAATCAAACCAGGCACAGGAACATTGCAAAGGTTGTGGCTACACTAATGATTCAGAAAGAAGCTTCACCTGTAGTTCTACACATTAGAAAACAACTTGTTCAAATTCACTGCATAACCTGAATGGTTCTACCCAAAACATTTTTTTTTCAGAACTTATCTTTGTAAAAATTAAAAAGTTGAAATAGTGAAATAAAATTGAATGTCCCTAATATTGTTACGGTAGTATTCCTTAATTTACAATCATTTGTTTAGTGTCTGTTTAAAGTTAAAACAGCACAAAAAGGTGGTTTATGACATCTCCTCACACTTATGACTGTTGCAGCCACCCCACAGTCATGTGATCAAAATTCAGGCAGTTGGCAATTGGCATGCATTTACTATGGTTGCTGCATCTCAGGGTCATGTGTTCTCCATTTACAATGTTCCCAGTAGCTTCTGACAAGCATAAAGGATAAAGTTCAGGTTGGAATGTCAACTTCCCAATATGAACTATAGCTCTCAAATTCCCTGAAATGATCATAAAGAAGAGAAATAAACCAGAACATATTCAGCATCTCACAAAACACAAATGTGCATTTATGTTGCTTTCACATCTGTGAAGGATAAAATAATTAAATTCATACCATAGATGTTTTTCTTAATGAAATATTTAAGGTTGTGTAGTTATTTTGTTTTACAAACCACTGGTTTAATTTTTCTATAAGCTTTCATATTCTTATGTCAGCAACCAAATGCTTAAGTTAAATTCCATAATATTCTATTTGGATTTGAATTATAAAGAAATCCACCAAGCAAATTATTACTACTGAGGATGTGATTTGTATTCTTCATGCACTTTCAGTATAATTTACATGGTTTCAAATTGTAGCCTTCATAGTTTTTTTTTTCTCCCTGTGATGGAATTCTGAAGTGTTCCTGAAGCTGTTATCTCTTTCTATTTTCACTCTTGCATTTCACTGCTCAGCCAGTACAAGTATCATTTCTTGGAATTGTTCATCTACTCTGTTTTTGTACCCATTGATCTGTTTCTTGCTATGACTACTAATCAGAACCTTTGTATTTGAGGAGGAGTGTTGGGAATAAATGTACTTGCACTGAAAAATGATACTGTTAACTATAACTGAGTGCTACTGATAAATACATCAGTGTAATTTGGAGAAGTTCCCATTAATCCCAAACATACCATTGCAAACTTAAAATAGGTCTCCTACAATGAATCCTATTTAATAATGTCTTCAAGATTTTCACACACACACACACACACACACACACACACACAAATTCTTCACAAATGGATATGTAAACATACACATAATCATATATAGATCAGGACTAATTTAGTCTCCTTTGAGTCCTACTCAAATTAATTATGATTCTTCTTTTTTTCTTCCTCTTTTATTACTTCGGGTGTTCAGGTAATTATGATTAATTTTTCCTATTCTTTTTTCAGTATGAAATGTTAGCATGACCACTATAGGGCTGAAAGAATCTTATGGCACCTGAAATGCTAATGCATAAGCGCCTCGGGATCACACTAAAGTTCAACAAATGATTCAAGTATAATTCTATAAAAGATAAAGAGGAATAGGTGTATTTCAAGACATGGGGACGTTTTTATGATTGGCTAGAAAAGGAATAAGAATAAAAATAAATGAGAGAAAAGACAAAAAGAAATAGAAATCCAAATGACACCTGAGTAAATGAAAAAGGGGGAAGGAGGGGGAAAATGAAAAAAGAGGTACTATATAAATGTACGTTAAGGATCATATATGTGTAACCAGCAAAATATAAAAAGAAATTTTTTAAAAAATCTTCATGTTGTTGCTAATTCAGGTTATTACTTAAGAGGACTTTTCTGTGGAAATGGAGATGTGAAACAGATGTAAAGTCTTGTTTTAGACTTCAATTATTTTTAAAGAAAGAAAAGGGTTAGCTTAGGTATTAAAGGAAGTATGAAATGGCAGTTACAAGGTGCCAGGAATTACTTGACTGAAAGGCTATGCTTAAAAGGAAGGTTGTCTTATGACTTATCCTGTTCTGCTTTTCCTTGACAGATGGACCTGGATGAGGGCAAGGGTGGGACAGGGCTGCGCCAGTATTACCTGTCCAAGATTGAGGAGCTGCAGGTAAGAACTATTAATTTCCTGAAAGATTAAAAGTCATGTTATTTTCTTTACAAATAGACTTTTTCTTCTGATGGGTAGATTAAGTTTTGAAACGTTTGGATTGTAGTTGATTTGAAATGTGATTTCAGGATAACTTTCAACTTTGTCTTCAATACTGCTGATAATGTGTAGCACAGGGATGTCAAACTGGATTTCTTCGAGGGCCGGATCAGCATTGTAGTTCTCCGTGGGCTGGCTGGGGCAGGGGAGACGCACCCTGTTTTCAGCCTGGACACCTTCCTGCAGCACTTTGCTGACCAAAATGCAGCATGTGGGGGGGTTCTTGTGGTCCCCCGCACCCTGTTTTTGGCCTGAATGGCCTCCTGAGCACTCTGACTGCCAAAACAGGGAACGGGGGAACCGCCTGTGGCCCTCCATGGCCTGTTTTGGCTGCCAGAGGCACCGTGGGCTGGATCTAGCATGCAGGCCTTGAGTTTGACACCCCTGATGTAGCATAATGTAGCATTTGCATTAATGCTTCAAAAAGAAAACAGTAAGATATAAATCCTGTTCTGGGGCTCATAATTATGAATAAAGACAGGTATGTATGCAGAAAAAATGGGGTTTTGACATATGTTTACTATGTTTGATATGAATCTTTAAGGCATGGTCCATGCCTTAATATGCTGAAATATGCTGGGGAATGAACTCTCCTTACTAGAATGAGAGCTAAATCACTTGGTTATTAATATTTTATCCAGTTTATACCGGCCTAAAATAGAAATAGTGCAGCTGCCTTTGATTGTCTTAATTGATAGCTTGAAGTTACAAATGCTTTGCAAAGCTTTTTGCTCCAGATTACGTAATACGTATAGCAGGGCATATATGCTTTTTTATTATTGTGACCTCTAAGCAATGGTAATTGATTTCTGCCTGAGTTTTTCATGATGTATTGTCTTTTTCCTTTTCCTTGAAGTTGATAGTCAATGATAAGAGTCAAAATCTCAGAAGACTGCAGGCTCAGAGGAATGAACTTAATGCCAAGGGTAAGCTAGAAATAGTGCTTTGTTGGATTGCTTTTATGATCAAGAAATGAAGAGCAGAATAACCAAAATTGTAAATATTTTGGAAGTTGAATATGGTATTTTAAACAAGAGTGATAGTAAGACAATCTAGATAATTATAATTATCTAGATAAATGATAAATAAATTTTTATATTATATCTCCTAAATAGCTAAAACCAAATTTATACTGCAGAGCACGATGGAATTGGTCTGCATATAGATTCATACACAGCTTTATGAAGCGCATGGTTTACTTGCTAAATAAGTTTTAATTAAAGATATCTTTACAGTCCTCAAATGTTTATACATATGAAGTTTATATGTTAACTTATGTATTTTATAAGCTTATAGAAATGTGATTTGGTAGGCAAGGATAGATGAACAGAATATCTTAGTTGATGAGTAGGAAATTATTTACTAGGAGTGTTCAAGAATCTGAATGCCAGTTTGAATACCAAGCCAAACTGTCTTTACATTGTGTTGACTTTAAGTTTTACTCTACTGACATTCGTCCAATATGTTGATGCATTATTTATTGTTTAAATACTTTACATATTCTAGTACGCCTGCTTCGTGAGGAATTGCAGCTTCTGCAGGAACAGGGTTCCTATGTGGGTGAAGTGGTGAGGGCTATGGACAAAAAAAAGGTGCTAGTCAAGGTATGGTCTTCCTTGCACACTGTATCAGATATTTGCTCCCTCAATTGGAAATAGACTGAAATATTAGTTGAGAATAATAGTGTTTAGTATTTTTAATCTTTACAGCAAATGTATAGGATTAAAACACTTCTGCTCAAATCTTTACTCAGTCAAGATTGTTAAGATAAAATTGCTGTGGGGGAAGGGGAAAAGAGAAGAGTTGCATGTATACCACACGTAATCCTTGACTTGTAATGAATCATTTAGCAACCATTTGAAGTTACAACAGCACTGAAAAAATTACTTATGACTGATCCTTGCACTTATGACTGTCACAATATACCCATGGTCATGTGATCAAACTAGGTGTTTGACAGCCGATATGTATTTATGATTTTGCAACATCCCAGGCTCATGTTATCCCCCATTTGCAATCTTCCTAGCACATTTCAACAAGCAAAGTCATGGGAGAAGCCAGATTTGCTTAATAACATGGGAAAAAAAGTTGTAAAATTGGGTGTAACTCACTTAACTACCTTGCTTAGCAAGATAAATTCTGGTCCCAGTTGTGGCCCTAAGTTTAGGATTGCCTGTACATAGAGCATTAATGTAATAAACACTGTATGCATCTTTATAATTCTCAGATCTTTGAGACAAATTGGTAGGACTGTTGATAGCAATGTTGTATTTGCGATGTTGGAATAAAATTGACAGTGACTAATCTAAATTTATGTAGGGTTATCATAGCAGCTGTGATGTTTAAATCAAAGATTACCTAGTTAGAAATTAAGCCTCTTAATGTAGTTTGCCACAGTATTGCAGGACAAGAGCAGCAAATATATTATTCTTTTATTTATTAGATCTTGCCTTTATTTCATAAGTAACTCAGATAATATGGTTTAATGAGGACCCGGTTTGTGGGGGCAATAAGCTGACTTTGTATAAAATATACAAAAGTATGAAGACTATTGCTTAATGCATTGTAAGCCACCCTGAGTCTCCGGAGAAGGGCGGCATATAAATCAAAAAAAAAATAGTGAACGTTGAATGAATCCAGTTTTGACGTGCCTTGCAAAATAAACTATCCTAAAATAATGGAGGGTTTTCTTTCTAGCTGTTTCATTTGCTTTTGTAAAAGAAGCTATGAGCCAGCTGTTATACAGCTATACAATAACAACATTGCTTATTGACCTTAGCTTGTTGGCTGTTACAATACGAGAAATATATATTTTTTCCCAGTAAATTTAATTAGCCATTTTGTATTTCAGGTTCATCCAGAAGGCAAGTTTGTGGTTGATGTGGACAAAAACATAGACATCAATGATGTGAGTAAGCTGTTTCTGGCTTTCTGAGGAGAAAGAAGGCCATAAAGTCTTTCCTAGATCAGGATTTGTGATTCCCCCCAGTGGTTCATTAGAAACTAGACCTGCTTCCATTACTTACAACTTATTTTCCTCTTTACTGTCCAGGTGACACCAAACTGTCGTGTTGCTCTGAGGAATGATAGCTACACACTGCATAAGATACTACCAAACAAAGTGGATCCTCTGGTTTCCTTGATGATGGTGGAGAAAGTTCCAGATTCCACCTATGAGATGATTGGTGGTCTTGACAAGCAAATCAAAGAGATTAAGGAAGTGATTGAGCTTCCAGTTAAACATCCAGAGCTTTTTGAAGCTTTGGGCATTGCTCAACCAAAGGCAAGTGAAAAGTGTTCCAAAGGGGCACACAAACCTTGAGAAATTGAAAGGATATTAGACTGCTTTTGAAAAAGACTTCAATAAGATAGGAATATCAGAGGTTAAGAGGAGCTATAGCATATGTTTTGTTTCAACTTCAACCCTTGGTATATACCCACGATGGCAAACTTACAGCATGCGTGCCAGAGGTGGCAAATGGAGTCCTCTCTGCTGGCACGCGAGCTGACGCCCCAGGTAAGATCTCCATGGGGTTTCTTTCATGAGCTGCTGTTTCCCTGCAAACAACAAAACAGAAGTTCGCGAAAGAAAAAGATCTTACCTCTTGCCATGCTGCTGGTGTTGGGATGCCCTGCCTCCCGCTGGCCAGCTGGTCTTCAGGTCTCTGCTGTACATGGCTGTGTGCATGTCTGTGTACACATGTGCACATCCACATATGTGCACATTCATGCATGTCCGCGCATGTGAACATTCATGTGCACAGTTTGGGCACTTGGTGTCTAAAAGGTTTGCCCTCACTGGTATATACAGTCCAAAAATCTCAGTACCGAGATCTGAGAAATAATGTGCTTGAGGTATTAGAGCACTATTGTGGTTGTGTATATAATGGGCTAGGTGGGTTGAGGATCTCCACGTGCAATGTTGTCTGAAAAGCAATAGGTAGGCACTGTGATAATTCATAATTCAACAGGAGTTTAGGCAAGCTTATTTGAAAGTAGTTTCTTTGGGTATTTTTCTCTTAATTTATAGGTTAGGATATGCGTATAAGATTTAGACATTTAGAAAAGTCCTCTTGACCTTTTGTTCCTGGTATTCCCTGTGTTTTATGGAGGAATTGAGAGAACTGAAAAGGATCAAGAGACATCTACGATGCCACTGTAGGAAGGTGAAGGAATCAAATCAAGTTAAGAGCCACTATTGAGGCATACTCTGTAGAGTTAAGAGTGGGTAAATGTCAGCATTTCTCCATTCTTACTGTGTCCATAGAGTGCTTCCTGATGACCTTATTTAGGGTTTTCTGGATCCTCCTGGGTAAGGGAGCTTTAAAAGTTTACCTTCAGGCTATACTTAAGAATTTTCAGTGCATCCGATAGATAAAATCTATCTGGATTTATTCTCAGTTGGAGACAAAGCATGGTGCATGTGCTTTGGAGATGCCTGAGGAATGAATTTACTCAGTTATCTGGGAACACATTGATCCTCTTGGACCCAAGGAAGTGGACAGGGTTCTCAGAACTGTAAGTGTTGGCACCCTGTGAATTAGATCCATGTCCCTCCTGGTTGTTAAGTCTACCTGGGAGATGACGTGGGTGGGTCCTAGTGATGTTTAATTCATCCTTGAGGGAGGGGATATTGCTGGTACCACTTAAAATCGTGCTGGTACACCTTTTCAAAAACCCATCACCTGATCCCACCTTTCTGGATATTTTTGTCTCCCAACTTTCCTTTTTAAGAAAGGTGATTGAGAAGGTAATCATGATGCAGCTTTAGAGGATCTTGGATGATACAAATTGTTTACACCCCTTTTAGTCATGTTTCAAGCTCAGAAAAGAGACAGAAAGGGCATTGGTCATACTTTTGGATGATCTCTAGCAGGAATGGGATGGAGGTAGTGAATTCATATGAACTCTACACTTCTCAGTAGTCTTTGATATCACCACCCATGGTTTTCATTTAGTTCAGCTTGGGGGGGGGGGGCACTATTTTATACTGCTTCACATTCTCCCTCCAAGGCTAATTCCAGTCAGTGTTGATAGGTCCAGCCTGCTGTTCCTGCTTAGCAGGGTACTGCAAGGCTTGGTGCCCTCTCTACTCTTTTTAACATTTTTAACTATTTAATATGGAGCTGCTAGATCAAACTATCCTTCATCATGGACTGAGGTATCAATTCACAGATTCAGATGAGGTATCACGCTTAATTCTCCTAGGGTATATCTTTGTCCTGGGTGAATTAAGTGATGTTGCGGATGCTGCCTACTGTGGTCTGGATAGGGAACACTGGGTTTCAATTGAACCCTGGTAAGGTGAACTGGCTGTGAGTAGACTCCTCTGTATCTAGGGAGATTACCATGTTTGGTCTTAGATAGAGTTGTCCTGTCCCAGACCGACCCGGAGTGTAATCTGGTGTCCTGGATCCATGACTCATACTCAAATAGTGGCAGTTATGATTAGGAGGGCCTTTTTTTTTATTAACAAGTTTTATAAGAAATAAAAACATTTTA
>JANHZT010001151.1:51841-69429 GCA_032468215.1 Stegonotus admiraltiensis
TGGGGAGGGCGAAAAACAGGCCTACTGAGCCCGCTGTGCCATCACGTGCCAAAAGCGAGGGAAGCATGGGGGGGTCACGCACACATACGTGGGCGCGGGGTGCATAGAAGTATGGGTGTGGGCACTCACGTGCGCAACCCCCCCACACTCCCCCCGCTTTTGGCACGCGATGGCAAAAAGGTTTGCCATCACTGACCTATACAAAATAATCTGGTTTGCACATCTGCCGCTTGGCATAAAGTTGCATTGCATTTCTCTTTCTTTGATCAGAATTGTGCCAAATACCTTTTCCGTAATCGTTTAAGCTAAGCCCCCTGTAGTTTTTGCATTCACTCAAACTACCTTTCTTTTCTATAGGAAATAATAACAGCATTCTTTCAATCATAACCCACACACACAAATTTCCACACACACACAAATCAATAGGTACCTGTACATAAATTGCCTCCCTATTTTAACTTTTATCAATATTTGGACCTGCATCCTTATAGTTTTAAAAATGTTTATAATATTTGTGATACACTTTCGTTTCCACCACCACCACCCTGGACACTTAACATTTTCAATTTCCCTCTTCAATATAATTCCTATAAAACTAATATTTTATCATTCCTTCCCTTCAGTTTAATTCCCAATAATTTCATTGTTATTCTTTTTAATTTTATTCATTCTGCTGGAGGCTCTTTATTTGTTCTCCTCACTCAATTCCTAATTTTGTAGTTCCTTGAAAACCACTTTGCATTTTCTTTGTCACTTTTCATCTTAACCATTTCTTATCTCTTTGATATTTTTGGCAATTGTATTTTGCTTTTTAAAGATACCATTCAATATCTTTTTGTTGTTCTTATTTCATAACAGTCATTCTCTTATGTGCATTTTATCAGAGCAATGGCAATCTAACTACAGTATAACCCCTGTCATGGTCAGGGGGAAATCTAACTACAGTATATGCCCTGTCATGGTCAGATCACACCCTGGTATCCTTGAGATTCTTTTATGCTGCCCCCCTCCATAGGGAGGCCGGACCCATTTGGATGATCTGCCTCAATGATTGATGGATCTGAATGGGTTCCAGGGAGAAGTGGGGGACATCCTGGGGACTTTGCTGCGTAGCCTTGCTGAAGGCTTGGTAACATCCTGGAATCAAAGAGCAGCCAGGGCTTTGGAAAAAACCATGCCTGTGTGGCTTCTCTTGACCTGTTATCGCAACTCTACCCATGGTTGATGGAGAAGTTGCAAGTTTTGGAAAGGGTTAAAGACATACCTAAAGCTCTTCTGGAGGAAAATAAAGGATGACTTCTAGATGACTTAGACCTGCTATTAGGACATACCTTGTGGTGGTAAGAGTGGCAAAATACATCTAACTCTGCCAGTTGGCTTGGGGCTTCAGTGGAGAAGGTGGTTGATGAATTAAGAAAAGATCCCACCTCCACATTCTGCACATCCTGCTCCCTCCCTCCTCATCTTTTAATTCTAATGTTGTTCTTTATTATAATTCTATTTTTATTGTTTTTAGAAATATTTACTTTCTGCCAAGTGCCTGGAAAATTAGGAGATTCAGGCAGTTCAAATGAGTATAAAGGTTTATTGAAGCTTAAGCTATCTACAAGAATCTGAACTACTAAGGATCAAGGGAAATTAGCAAGAGTTAAGAATAGAAAGGAATTTAAGGTGGGCTGGACGTAGATCTCTAGTGGATGCACAGGGACTCATGACTGATGATGCATTTAACCCCTTCCTCGGGCTCAGACTGGTCATCTCCTACATGGTTTTATTGCTTTTAATGTTGTAAGCTGCCCAAAGTCACTTGAAGTGATAAGGGTGGCAAATAATAAAATAAATAAAATTTTCTCATCCTTTTTTCATTTTATTATTCCACTTAGCATTCTTTTCCATATTTTTTTCCTAGTATCATTCCATCTACTTTTGTACCAATCTGTAAGATAATTATTTTCACTCTTTGCCTTCATGCCCATTCTTTTCTTATTATCCACTTTTGACACTATGAAAGTAATGGTCTCTCCCTTATTCAGAGCCTTTTGTCATTGTTATATCTTTTCTAATTCAGTTTTTAATTATATACAAATCATGTTATTAATAATTATTATTTGTTCTGGTTATGATTATGTTTGATTGATATATGGATTTGCTTAACCCCTGAATTCAAGACAGACTTATGTTTAAACAAATATCAATCACTTTTTGTACAGTTTCTCATTTTGATTCCACTATCCATTCTTGTCACCTAGCAAAATATTTTATTGTTGTTTTTCCTGCATCACCCTGTTGGTGCAGTGGTTAGAATGAAATATAGCAAGTTAACTGTCCTCACTGCCAGGAATTTGATCCCAATGGTGCTCAAGGTTGACTCAGCCTTCCATCCTTCCAAGGTTGGTAAAATGAGGACACAGATTGTTCGGGGCAATATACTAACTCTGTAAACCACTTAGAGAGGGCAGTAAAGCACTGTGAAGTTGTTAAAGTGGTATATAAGTCTAAGTGCTATTGCTATCACACTTCCTTGCTTTTCTCCAAACTCATGTCTGGCTTTTCAACTATAAGCATTCATTAAAATGTAACATGCAGCCCTACTTTAGGATTCCTACTTTACTATGCATTTATAATAAATATATACTTTAAACTGTTGTATTCATAACAAAATTGACCTGTTCACTTTATCAAAGAGTCTTCATTCAAATTTATTACATCCTTCCTTTTTTTTTCTTATAGCAAGACTAATTTGCTATAGCGAGACTCCAGACTACTGACTGTTACCGAATTGAGGAACACAGTTCATTGGGAAAATAACTTTCTCCCTCCTTTTTATGCTACAGGTCAAAAGTACTATTATTTCATTTGCAACATTTTATTAAGTATTGTCTGGTTCACCTGCTAGACCTCATTTCACTCTCCATTCCTCCCACACTGGGGCAAAAGTACCCTTTCCCTGCAGCCAAATGATAAACCAGAATGTCAGACTATCACTATAGAAGGGCTTGAAATCTGGAAAAGGGTTTCTTAAGCCAGCTTTCTTTACAGACATTTTCCCCGTGAGAGACCTAAGGCAGCAGTATGAAAAAGTGCTTAGTTTTGCAGATAGACAACATAACTATCTTTTTTCTTCCATTTTCTTCCGTTTCATTTATTAATTCATGCTCTTTACCATTTATTCTTCTAACATGTTCCGTTCTTACATTTGCCATAGTCATAATTAATACTGATCTTACTCAATACTCACATCTTTAGTTTAGGCTTTCACTTCATGCTTATGAGGAAGATAGAAGTTGTATACAGTGTATTAGCTTACCTGTCTTATTCATACATTACCCATGCAGCCATTACAGTATCAGATAATTTTGACCAGTTTGCCACACACATGTGCACAGTCCAGCTCTACTTCAAATATGTTCAGGCTGTTCTATGAAGAGGGTCTATGATCTTTAAAGACCAAGTTGCTACTTAATACACTGTTGCTATTATCTACACAAGAGGTACACAATCATTATGCACAAACATATTCTTAAAGAAGAATGTAGCACACAATGAGCCGGCCCTCCCCTTTCCCTTCTCTCTTCCCTCCCTCAGGCAATTTATAGTGTAATTGAAACTGTACATTAACATCTATTTTTTAAAAAAAATAAAACTGTGTAAATATACAGAACCAATATTTTAAAAAGTATGCACGTCTAGGTACAAACCCCAACATAATAACAGTATTAATCAAGATTCAGAGGCCCTAAGAAAAGTTCCAGCTTTCCAGCCATGTATAAAAATGTCAGGGCTACAGTTAATGGATCACATGAGAAGAGAAAAATATTTTCCACATCTTACCATAGGTTATCCAACAGAAATTAGCCCTTATTCACTACCAAGCATTCAGTTAATTTTTACACAGTACAAAGTCATACAGTTTATATATTTTATCTCAGAGCATAAACTTCCTCTTCCACTTCTGGATAAATAGATACCTGGTGGATACCTGGTGAGATACCTCTTCCACTTCTGGATTAATAGATACCTGATGGATACCATCAGGAACAGTGGTGGGTTTCAAAAAAAATTACTACCAGTTCTGTGGATGTGGCTTGGTGGGCATGGCAGGGGAAGGATACTGTAAAATCTACGTTCCCTCCCCAATCCAGGGGAAAGTTACTGCAAAATTCTTGTTTCCTCCCGATCAGCTGGGACTTGGGAGGCAGAGAACAGATGGGGGTGGGGCCAGTCAGAATTTTTACTACCGGTTCTCCGATCTATTCAAAATTTCCACTACCGGTTCTCCAGAACTGGCCAGAACCTGCTGAAACCCACATCTGATCACATAACTTGAATTATGTGTATGTAACAGCTCTGTCTAGTCTGAAAAGAGCTAGTTCCCATCTTGCAAACCTGGGGCATACATTCTCAGGCCTTAAACGCTGTTCCTAAAATGATTAATATCTGCTTTTTCACTGGATCATTTTATGGATCTCTCTTGTTCTATTAGGTTCTTGTCTGCTTATTGATCTAACAAATGTTTCTCATAGCTTCCAAGATTTTCACAGTTTTGCTTCCGCTAATATCCCTATCCTGAATTATTATAATCAGTATCTTTGCTGGATATTGTCCCAGTTTTTGGCTTCTCTTTTGCTATATGTTATAACTAGCAGCAGCAGTAGCAGTTAGACTTATATACCGCTTCACAGTGCTTTTACAGCCCTCTCTAAGTGGTTTACAGAGTCAGCATGTTCACCCCAACAATCTGGGTCCTCATTTTACCAACCTCGGAAGGGTGGAAGGCTAAGTCAACCTTGAGCCTGGTGAGATTCGAACTGCCAAATTGAGGGCATATTCAGGTTGACTTTGTTTTCTGGGTTGAAGTGGCCCACTATGCCTGCAAGGCAATGATGGGAAAAATGTAGGAATTGTTCCCTTAATTTAATTTCATAACATTCTAACTACTGTGCCACCATGGCTTTTTCTAGACTTTTCTCACAGAGTATATGTGTAAAGCAACCTCTTTTTCTCTGAGAACTCATCTTTTCTGTGAGGATGTTGGAACATTCCTCTATTCCCCCACACTTATTTACAACTATATTTTCAATATAACTAACAATAGAACATTCTTTCCTAATGCTTCCAATGCCTGTTATGGCTGTATTTATAAATTAGTAGCTGCTAAGAATAGTGCTGTGTCTCACATTTTATATAAAGTACCATAAATAGAGATAATGTGAATGCGCTTGTAGTTCCTTCCATGTTCTAAGCAAAGGGGGAAACACCATGTTAACTTCTTTCTTGTTTAGAAACTGTTTACCATTATTTTTGATATTTGAATAATTTGAATATTTTTGTTTATTTGAATATTTTTGAATATTTTAATAATTTCAAGAAGAAACTAATTTTTGCAAGGGAAGGGAAATTCCTGTTCATTTATTTGGACCATATATATAATTTATGTTCATTAAAATCAGTAAGATGTATTCATGAGTTCAGGTAAAAACAGATGTAATAAGTTCTTTGTTGTGAAAGTTATCTATACATAACCTTCTGAAATGTAAAAAGGGAAAAAAGGGAAAAAATGGGCTATAAGATTAAATGTCTGTAAAATTTGAAAGGAAATCAGAAAAGATACAATTTAAATATCCCAGAAACTTCAACTTTGCATAGTCAAAGTATCAGGGTTACAGTTTTACCTTCTTATGTGCTTAGCCGATAAATAACTTCACATGCTTAGCAAATTCATAGGAAGGGCCAGTGACACTCAAATATTTGGAAAGCTACTACAAAATAATTTACAGTTCAGTCTGAAGGCAAGCATTCTGTTTGCTTATAAACTTTTTTTTCTGTACAGACATTTTTCACAATGTGTCTGTGAGTCTGATGTGGGTGAAATGGAAATCTTATGATTTCTTTAAAAATATTCAGTGTGAATGAGGACAAAATAATTACAAATACAAGAGATCTCATAAAGCAAACGTACTTTGAATAAAGAACTGCAGTACTCATTCTTTTGAACACATTCCTTTTATCATATGCCTGTTTGTGATGCTGAAGGAAAGGAACAAGTTGCTTGATATAAAAAAAGCAGTGAAGATGTTTGCTTGCTCTGCATCAGTAATGTCATCAGGGAAAAAAGGGAATTGTTTGCTGGTTTTCTTAGTTAATTCCTTTTTAAGAGTGGAATGGGGTGCCTAGGCACATTAATGGAACCAGAAATTCCTACAAAGTTGGGAGGCCTAGACTTACTTTAAAAATGATCAGTCAGGGGCTATTTGAAGTGGGTAAAATGAGGACCCGGTTTGTGGGGGCAATAAGCTGACTTTGTATAACATATACAAAAGTATGAAGGCTATTGCTTAATGCATTGTAAGCTGCCCTGAGTCTCCGGAGAAGGGTGGCATATAAATCATTTTTTTAAAAAAAACCAGAACAACACAATAATATAATAACAAAGTTGGAAGGGACCTTGGAGGTCTTCTAGTCTAACCACTTGCCCAAACAGGAGACCTTATACCAGTGACGGCGAACCTTTTCAGCACCAAGTGCCCAAACCAGAATGTGTGTGCATGTGTGTGTATGTGCAAACCCTGGAGTGCCACAAACTCGAAGACCAGCTGGCCGGTGCATGCATGCCTGTTTTTGAGGTGTTTTGGGGCCATTGTCAGGACATTTTTGTGGCCCAAAACAGCCTGAAAAACGCCCCCCAAAATGTCCTGTTTTTTGGCCTTTTTCAGGTGGTTTTCAGGCCAAAAAACAGCCCAAACATGGCCCAAAAATGGTATGTGTGTGCCGGAAACCAGAAGAGCAGCTGGTGATGGCACAAATGCCCACAGAGACGGCTCTGCGTGCCACCTCTGGCGTGCATGCCATAGATTTGCCATCATGTCCCTATACCATTCCAGACAAATAGCTTTAAATCTCTTCTTAAAAACCTCCAATGATGGAGGACCCACAACTTCTGGAGACAACCCATTACACAGGTTAACAGATACAGGAAATATCTTATCTCAGCTGGATCTCAGTTTGTTAAGCTTGTATGCATTGTATCCTCTTTTCTTGCCCTTAGATCAGTGGTTCTCAGCCTGTGGGTCGGGACCCCTTTGGGGGTCGAATGACCCTTTCACAGGGGTCGCCTAAGACCATCGGAAAACACATATTTTCAATGGTTTTAGGAATAATTTTATGGTTGGGGGTCACCACAACATGAGGAACTGTATTAAAGGGTCGCAGCATTAGGAAGGTTGAGAACCACTGCCCTACACAATTTCTGACAAATGGCAGTCCAATCTTTTCTTGAAAGTCTCAAGTGATGAAGCTTCCACAATTTCCGAAGGCAACTTCTGTTCCATTGGTTGATTGTTCTCACTGTCAGAAAGTTCCTCCTCATTTCTAGGTTGAATCTCCTTGGTCAGTATCCATCCATTATTCCTTGTTTGGCCTTCAGGTGCTTTGGAAAAGAGCTTGACCTCCTCCTTTCTGTGGCAGCCCCTCAAATATTGGAACACTGCTATCATGTCTCCCCTGTTCCTTCTCTTCACTAGACTAGCCATGCCTAGTTCCTACAACTGTTCATCGTATGTTTTAGCCTCCAGTCCCCTAATCATCCTGGTTGCTCTCCTCTTCACTTTCTAGAGTCTCAACATCTTTTTTATAGCGTGGTGACCAAAACTGGATGCAGTACTCTAGGTATGGTCTTACTAAGGCTTTAAAGAGTGGTATTAGTACCTCACTTTATCTTGATTGTATCCCTCTGTTAACTTAGGATTGTGTTGGCTTTTTAGCTGCCACTGCACACTGCTGACTCATATTTAACTGACTGTCCACTAAGACACCAAGATCCCTCTCACAGTCACTGCTATTAAACCTGGGTTCCCCAGTTTATATGTATGCTTTTGGGTTTTCTTGTGTAAGACTTTACTCTTCTCTACATTGAATTTCATTTTGTTAGATAGGGCCCAGTGTTCAAGTCTGTCAAGATCCATCTGGATCTTGAGCCTATCTTCTAGGGTGTTAGCTATTCCTGCCAGTTTAGTATCATCTGTAAATTTGGTGAGTTCCCCTTCTATTCCCTCATCTAAGTCATTTATAAAGATATTGAAGAGTACTGGGCCTAAGATGGAAAGTTGTGGCACCCCACTGCTTACTTCTCTCCATGCAGACTTAGACCCATTAAGGACTACTCATTGAGTATGGTTTGTCAGCCAGTTGTGAATCCATCTGGTGGTGAAGCTATCTATCCCACTTTTTTCTAGATTACGAAGAAGTAGCTTGTGGTCTACTTTGTTGAATGCCTTGCTGAAGTCTAAGTATATTATGTCCACAGTATTTCACTGGTCTATTAATTTAGTCACTATGTTGGGTGGCCTATAGTATACACTTATGGCTATGTCATTCTTTTTGTCTTTTATGTTGACCCATATGCATTCTAGGAGGTTTTCGTCTTTGGTTTCATGCAATTCTATAGCAATATAGTGGTCCTTTACATACAGTGCAACTCCACCTTTTATGGGGTCTGGTTTTTTTGAAGAGTTTATATCCTTCTATCAGTATGTTCCAGTCGTGGGTTTTGTCCCACCAAGTTTCTGTTATTTCTACTATGTCATATCTACCTTCGTGTATTAATAGTTCAAGTTCACCCTGTTTGTTCCCCAGACTTTGTGTATTTGTATATAGGCACTTGAGGTCTTTATGTCTGACTCTGGGTATGCTTCCTATGTCTCCTATTTGGTATTTGAGTTTGTCTTGCTTCCCATTCCTCCTTACTTCATTATTTGCCTTGCTTTCTAAGAGTTTTTGTTTAGAATTAGGTCCTGGAGATCCTAAAGACTGGTCACCCTCCCCCCTCAATTTTAGTTTAAAGCTCTCCTGATAAATTGAGCCAGTCATTTTCCAAAAACATTCTTTCTAGTCTTTGTGAGGTACAACCCATCCCTTGCCAAAAGCCCATCTTGGAGATATGAGCACACTAACTTCCTATTGTCCCTAGACAACATGGTGAGTAGGAAAGATTAAAGAGAAAGAATACAAATTATTTTTATTTCTTTTTCTAATTTTGATTTTTCCTTTGTTTTCTTTGTACTGTCATAATTTTTAAATGTCAAGTCAGGCACAGAATTTACTCACCCCTTTACTGATGCTTTTCTAAGTTCCAGCAACAGGAAGATAACAGAAATTCAAACTTTGAAAATCCATTTAAAAGGAAAGATAGATACATGGCATGCAGTGTAAATCAGGCACTAAATACTTACACTTCCTTTGTTTGGATCTTTACAATTAAAAGTATAAAATACTACATACACACACTCATGTAATATAATTCTAGTTTTAATGTTTTTATATTTCTTTTTCTTTTTGCCACTAATGCCAAAAAAAGGTTCTAAGTTGTTTAAAACAATGGTGAAGTAAAGTGGAATTAAAAGAAAACTGCAAAACAATTGCCTATTTCAGGGAAGAGATTTCTGACATTATTATTCCCCAGAAAGCCTCTGGGAATTGATGGTGTAGTAGAGCCCCTCCCTGAGGTAGGTAATTATTACTTTGTGTTTTGGTTACTTGCAAGCTGCTTATAATTTCTTTTGTAACTGGATAGGATTTAAATTGCAGAAATAAAATTAAGAGCAGTAATATTGCACCACTGAAAATATGTCACTAAATTGTGGCAATGAGACTGCAAACGTGGGGTTATTTGCTCCCCACTTCCCTGTTCTAGTTTAAAATCCTCTATTTATTCATCAGCTGTTCCAGAGGGCAGTTTGTTTTTTCATTCTCAAACATAGGTAGAAGACACAGCATATGAGAAAGTTTTCCATGACAAGTATGATTGTGTGAATGCTGTTGGAATAACTAAATTTTCCTAAAGGGGCTATATTCCTAAATATAGCATCATGCACACTACATTATTCCCCAAGCTAAGAAAGGTTAGTCTTTTTCCTACCACACAGTTGATAATGGGCTACCTTGATATCCAGGGAAGCAATTTCTTGCTGATTAGTTGTGGAGGCCAAGAAGTTGCTCATTTGGGCTTTCAAGGGGTCATCTACTTCCACATCAATGTCATAACAGGCTGTTTTCTTTTGATCATTAGGGTCCACACTAGATAAGTCAAGACAGGAGGGTATGTTAAGAGGTGAGGTATTCTTTCTCGAAGTTATGCCTTCACCATCATGTCATACAGATTAGTATAAGGATTACTTTCTCTCTTATACTACCTCAGAAGTCTTCTAAAGAGGTGATACAAATCTGAAATGTAAGTATTCCTTACACCAAATAGAAGGTGCAAATTGGAGCAGCTCCAGGAATTGGATATGCATCACAAAATATTTTGTTTAAAATATGTAAATTTTAGCCTTTCCTGCTCTGCTCTCCTGTGATGGAACCCCTGGCTGAATAGAATAGAATAGAATTCTTTATTGGCCAGGTGTGATTGTCTTGGTGCATAAGCTCTCGATGTACATAAAATAAAAGATGCATTGTCAAGAGTCATAAGGTACAACACTTACAATAATTAATGATAGTCATAGGGAACAAATAAGCAATCAAATCACATTATGAAACAGTCAATATAAATCTTAAGGATACCAGCAACAAAGTTACAGTCATACAGTCATAAGTGGAAGGAGATGGGTGATAGGAATGATGAGAGTTTAGCAGAGTGATGGCATTCAGGAAAAAAATGTTCTTGTGTCTAGTTGTTCTAAAGGAGAGGAGGCCCTGATGGGATACTTAAAAGACACTCCAGCTTAGAATCTATTTGGGGGAAGAAATGTTTGAGGTCAAATCCTTAGGTCTATATCTGCTGCTTCCCAAGGGAAGGCAGATGGTCTGCTAAGATAACAATACTGATTGGTGATCAACAATAAAAATATCTATTTGACCCTTTCTCAGAGCTGTTCTAACTGCATTCACCTGACAGCTCAGGAGAGTTGCAAATGCAAAAGGATTATTAAAAAACTAGATAACAGAAACAGATAACAGAAAGGATTATTAAAAAACTAGATAACAGAAACAGAAATTCACAATCAGAATAAAATAAAACATAAAAAAACTTTGTTTTAAAGTTAGATGAATTAGAGACACCTTGAAATTCAAAAGGTTACTAATAGAATAATAATACAGATATAAATAAAGATAAATTTCTCCAGAGATAAGAAATGTTTTTCAGATAAGCAGTGATATTATTCTAATTGTCCAGATTAAACACCTTCTCTATCTTCAATTTATAAAGTGTTTTATTTTAATAAGCATTTCTATGAAGCACACCAATACTATTTGTAAATGAGAACTCAGAAAGTATACAGCTTGTCAAAGATCCAGTGTAGATGTTGAGATTCCAGAAGGCTCTCCAAACACAAGTTTTGTTTTGTTTTTTGTAAAAAAAAAATTTTTTTCCCCAAACATAAACATAAAATAACTTTCAAGCCCAACACCCTGATCCGGTCGTAGATGGTACCACACTTACATCCTTTAACAAATTCCATTCAACAAACACAAGTTTTAATGAACAAATGTGAATACTACCATGTTTCCTGGAAAACAAGACCCTGTCTTATATTTTTTTGAACCCTGAAATAAGCACTTGGCCATATTGCCATGCGCTCAAAAGCCTGATTGTGCTTATTATCAGGGGATGTCTTACTTTGGGGGAAACAGGGTATGTATATGCATGCAGTTGGTATCAACTGAGGGTGCAATTAGGTTGTTCCCTAATAATTTATGTTATAATATCAATCTTACCTGATAACGTGGTTGATAACAATGGGATCTGGATGTTGTAAGAGTCCTGCCAGTTTCATTGGAATCTCAGAAAATCTCATACGGCTGCAGTTAAAGATCTAAAATGTAGCAAGAAGACAAACCTTAGTAATTCCAAAGGAATAACATCCGGAGAAATAGGTGGGCTCAAAGTCAGCCCATGGGACATTCTAATTGTAAGGATCAGATTTATACTGTGATAAGCACTAATGTACAGGCAGTCTTCAACTTATGACCACAACTGAGCCCAAAATTTCTTTTGCATTGTGAGACATTTGTTAAGTGAGTTTTGCCCCATTTAACAAATTTTCTTGCCACAGTTGTTAAGTGAGTCAATGCAGCTGTTAAATTAGTAACATGGCTGTTAAAGTGAATCTGGCTTTCCCACTGACTTTGCTTGTCAAAAAGTCACCAAAGGTGATCACATGACATTGGGACACTTCAATAAACCATCATAAATATGAGTGAGTTGCCAACAGTCTGAATTTAGATCGTGTGACCAAGGAGATGCTTCAATGGTCGCAAACGTGAAAAACAGTCGTAACTCACTTTTCTCAGTGCTGTTGTAACTTTGAACAGTCACTAAATGAACTGTTGTAAATCGAGGACTACATGCACTAATTTTTTTAAAAATCTAAATATTCATGATGTACCTACTCATGCTGAATTACTGTTATTGTTTACAAACTGCCTGGCTGATTGGATCTTGCAGAATCAGTGCACTGGGCTCCTTCAACTAACAATGTCCTCCGTCAAGACTCTGAAATATGCCTTCTCTATAGCACTGCCTATCCTCTGGAATGATGCCTGCTCTCTTCTGTGATTTAGAAAAGCCCTGAACACCCAGCCTTCCCACAGAGGGACCCCCTGCTTAATTTCCATCCAATCTGTCATTCTTTCCACTTTCCACTCTTTTTTCATCTATTTTCTACCTTTTAGTTGCTTTTCTTTGTTTTAATTGTTCTGCACCAGCCAGTCATTGGGCATTGGCTGCATGCATGTACAATAACAACAACAGCAATAATGCGAACTGAGTAACAAAATAGTGGACTTCCAATTATTTTTAAACAATATAATTAAAACTTATCTGAAGAGAGTCTGACAGTCTAGTTCAGGGGTGTCAAACTCGCGGTCCGCGGGTTGATGTGTCATGCGCTGGCTATGTCCACCCAGTTTAGCAAAGGGGGGGGGAAGTTGTGATATGTCATGTGACGACAACATGTCATTGCGAGTTTGATACCCCTGGCCTAGTTTGTTAATGCATTAGCTCTTCAAGCTTGCAAGATTGAAAATCTGCAATTTATTATGCTTCCGTTATACTATTTTCAAATTGATGGGAATAGAACTAAGCAATGGATATGAACTTGGGAAGATATAACAGATACAAAATCGGGAACTGAGAAGGAGAATTATGTGTGAACTAAAATTCCAGTTCCCAAACATGAAAACTGCTCAGCCCCCGGCTTCCAATTTTATTTCTTGAATATAATTGCTAATACTTAATATTCATATTATGCACATGTGCAAAGAATCATATGCAACATAAGCAATACATAATCAACACCAAGATGGATTACAGACTATTGACCAGCTTGTGGTTAGGATTGATAAGGAGTGAAGCTAAATTTAAGGTGGTTTGTGAAAAACATCTTCATTTAGTAAAATATCCTGAACAGCAGAGACATACTGACCTGGCGAAAGTAGCGGTTGCAATTGATATATTCTTTCTCATGACAGTCCTGGAGTTTGTTATATTTGATATAGAGCCACAGGGCCTGCATTATGCTGGCACGAGTCTGAGTATGGACACCAAGTAGGCGAGCCAGACGCGGATCTAGCTTGTACTGAGGAGGCTGAAATGACAATGTTGCTTTGTTAACGTATCTGCTGTCCCTTTTTTTTTTTTTTTGCAATCCCAGCCCCCTTTTCAATTTCTAATATATTTTCTGTAAAAAATGAAATAAAGGATAATGCTTCTGATGAATTATATGAGCAAGAGAACACACAACACAGTCTAGTATTAAATTTAACTTTATGTTTCCTTTAAAGCGAATTAAATGCAACTGTATTTAATCTTTATCAAATGATCCACAATTTACAATGGAGAGCAACTTTACAATGGAGAAAATTGTGAACTTCTGGAGGCAAGTAGGAAACTCAAGTTGTACAGCTTTGCTCCGGGTAGAGAAACTGAATGAAAAAGGTCCCTGTAGGCCAGGATCTGTTTATCTTCTTTCCAGTAAAGCAGGGGTTCCTAAACATTTTGCTACCATATCTCCCTTTAGCATAATCTCAATATACACACTTTCCTTAAATATCTAAGGACTAAAATGAATACAAATGAACAATGAGAGCAGTGGGTTTATTGTAACGATAACAGGTTCTTCATACTTTCTCAGGACTCTATCTGCACCTGTTCAAGAAGGTAAATCTCAGAGTTTGGGAAATCCTAACTTAGAACATTGTAATTAGTCTGTTCTGGCAATTTGCCTTCTTACCTGATGATCCAGCATGAGAAGCAGGGTGCATTTTACATTCACATCACCAGGGCGCTTGACCTGAAAGCCATCTGTCTCTTGGGTTGTTGGCATCCGGTGCCACTAAGGTAAAAAAGGCATAAGTAATATGACTCTTTAGTGCCATGATGGCAAAACTATGCCACGCGTGCCACAGGTGGCACGCAGCACCCTCTTGTTGGCATGCAAGCCGTCGCCCCAGTTCAACTCTGCCGCGCATGCACATGCACCTCCCACTGGCCAGCTGGTCATCGGGTCTCTGCCGTGCTTCCACAGAGGCCAGGGCAGAGGGCCGCACGTCCATGTGTGAGGGTGTGGGATGCATGTGGGGCACATGCAGAGGGGTGGGTATGCACAGGGGGCGTGCGGGGGGCTGTGTATGCATGCATGGGTGTATGTGAAGGTCACACGTTCATGTGCAGAGGCGGGGTGCATGAGGGGCAACTGAAAGGTAGATAATAGATGAAAAAGAGTAATAGTGGAAAGAATCCTAATTCTAATTTGCCTATTGTATTGACTACTACATCTCAGTTAAGAATTTTTATAATCAGCTTGAATAAACAATGAACTTAAATTATTTCAAACTACTGTGCTAAATTTACTAGTAAAAGATAAATCCATGCAATAAAATTAATTAACACAACTTCTAATTTAACAAGCATAACAACAAAAAAGAAAAAAAAGCTGGATAGAAATTATAAACAGAACATATTTTATACCTTTGATCTAACGTTGTAAAAGGGAAACTTTGAATGTAAAATTATATTGGTTCTAATAGAAGCAAAGTCCTTATGTCAATTTCTTAGCCATGGATCTAAGTTCAACATGAAGTGTGTAAATGCTATGAACTGTCTATTTTATAGTATATATATATAGCAAGATACCAACCTCCACCAGATGATTGTCTGGTCCATATAATTCTTTGTCTAGTTCAATAACCAAGCTCTTGAAAAAGGATGAGAATTTTCTCTTCTGTTTACTTGGCTGTGACAGAAAGACAAATGAGAAACTGAGCTTTACCATTCTCACAATCACTTTAGAAAACACACTTGTCCAAAACGCTTCACTAAGTGAAAAGTAAATGATGCCACCTTTATTATTTGTAACATATAATATTATACTAATTATATAATATTTATCACCATTGCAACCCATAGATACTCTGGGCAGTTTAATATAAGGAGCAGTAAATTCAGGAACAATTTGATCTAATGGTTAAGGAACTGGAGTGAGCAAATTGAAGTTCTAATTCTGCCTTAGGCATGGAAGCTAACTATGTGACTGGGGCAGTTAGATTACCTCAGTCTTAGGAAAAAGGCTATGGCAAACTACTTCGGAAAATCTTTCCAACAAAACTTCATGGACTTGTCCAGCCAGTAACCAGGAGTCAATAATGACTCAAAGGCACACATATATGTATTTCGGGTAAGGCAGAAAATGGGAACGTAAAAAATAGTTATTATTGTTATTTTGTCTAAAAACATAGTCGTCTATCATATTCTTCAAGAATAAGTTATTGTTTGAGTATGTAAATTAGATAAATTAAGCCACATCTCAAGAATTCTAATTTAATTGGACATTGCTGTAAGCAGGAACTGAACTAGACTAGCCTTTGGTCCGGTCCAGCAACACCCTTAAACATAAATTACTGCTTAAAGAGGACAAACACACATAATGTCTTTAGTTTATGCAAATTAATAAAGGATTGATCAACAGTTAAATGAAGCAATAGGCTAGCTGCCTGATGCAAGACCTATTTAATGGGTAGATAGGAAACAAGGCAGTTATCCAGAGGAAACACACATTTGTCTTCTTCTATCTGCCACAAAGTTATCTCTTAACAAAGAAATTTCATTCTTACATCATCAAGAAGTTTGCCTTCCACACGAAGTTCCCACGAGGCTATTCGCTCACCACCCTCAGACTCCTCTTTGCCAGGAGTAAAAGTGTTAGAGATGTAAATACGCAGCTTCCGCTTTTGCTGAAAATTTAGATGAAAACATTAACTGCAAATAGCAAAGAAATAATCATACATCACACAAATCCACAAACCAGTTTTATGGTTTTGACCTTTTCCCGAAGATAACTTAAAACAGCAAAACTAGTCACAATTGTGGATTCAGATTGCATCTAATAGGGTTTTAGCTGATCCTCTCTCTATCATGCCCTTATACCGTCAAAGGTTTCTTGATTGCCTCTTGGATTTCCATTCTTTTGCGGGCAATTGTCTGGTCCAGCTTGCGTTCAAAGGCCAGTAAGTCCATGTAGGCCTGAGACTCTGGAACTAATTCACGAATCTACAGAAAAAAAAAGGATTATTAGATAGTTATCTAACAAATTTTATTACATTTTCTAGTGCTTTTGAAAAAATATTCCTAAGGGGAATGTCAATTAATATTATTATCCAGGATTGTGACCCACAATCCCCAGTATACAGACAGGGCTTTCCTATTTTTTCTGTCACTGGGAAAAATCAATATAACTTTGTAAATTTAAAAAAGAGTAAATGTACCTCTAGTAATAACTAGAAGGTGACTGTGAATATAACCAGCACAGAAATCTCTTTATAAATTGAAAGTGATTTAATAGTTTACCAGGCTAGTAAATAGTATATAACACATGCCAGGCCCTTGGAAACAACTATAATCCACATAGGAACATTTGCCAAAAGGTAAGTAAAATTTCATAGTGAGTTCATTTAGTTCCTCTAAAAGACAATTAGCAGCAAATACTTTATTCTAGATATGAATAAATCCAATGATGCCCTTGAAGTGATGGCCCGGTGCCTGGAGGCCGTGCGGATCTGGATGGGGAGAAACAAGCTCAGACTCAACCCTTCCAAGACTGAGTGGCTGTGGTTTCCGGCGCCACATCATAGTCAGGTGGTTCCATCACTGACTATTGGGGGTGAGTGTTTGACCCCCTCAGATAGGGTTTGC
Organism: Stegonotus admiraltiensis; assembly: GCA_032468215.1. Lineage (NCBI taxonomy): Eukaryota > Metazoa > Chordata > Lepidosauria > Squamata > Colubridae > Stegonotus > Stegonotus admiraltiensis. The sequence continues at coordinate 69,027 of JANHZT010001151.1, forward strand.
AACTTGGGTGTCCTCCTGGACTCGCAGCTGTCCTTAGAAGATCATCTGATGGCTGTGGCCAGGAGGGCTTTCTATCAGGTTTGCCTGATTTACCAGTTGCGTCCCTTTCTGGACTGGGACGCCCTGCGCACAGTCACTCATGCCCTCATCACTTCGCGCCTGGACTACTCTAATGCTCTCTACATGGGGCTCCCCTTGAAGAGCACCCAAAGCCTTCAGCTGGTCCAGAATGCGGCTGCTCGGGTGATTATGGGGGCGACTCATTGCTCCCATGTAACACCGCTCCTGCGCAAGCTGCACTGGCTCCCAGTGGTCTTCCGGGTGCTATTCAAGGTGTTGGTTGCCACCTTTAAAGCGCTCCATGGCTTAGGACCCGGGTACTTACGAGACCGCCTTCTGCCAT
>JANHZT010001151.1:97225-107270 GCA_032468215.1 Stegonotus admiraltiensis
GAGATTTGAACTTGCAGTAATTGCAAGCAGCAGATGTTAATAACAGTGTTTTAGTCCACTGTACTACCACGGCTCTTCTAATATACAAAGTCTTGTATAATCAAAAATCCCAGAGAATAGGAAAATTCCTTTCCAATCAAATCCACAAGTCAAAATACACTCAAGTTTCATGGAAAATGTTTCAGATCCTTCTTTAAGTAAAATGTTGCTTCCTTTCATATTCTCCATCTTTTAAATATCCCTTAATACCCAACTTCTTAGACAATTAAAGAAACACCCATGTGATTCTAGCCAAAGTTCCATTGTGCTGATAGTAACTGATATAAAAATTAATTACCTAATGTCTGTCACTATCACAAAATAATACAGAAATGAAGCACAACTTGATTCAAGCAAAATTAAAATAGACATTAAAGTAGCATTAAAATTAAAAAGATTGTTCAAGAAAAAAATGGAAAATTTTTCAGCCCTAACTTTCAGGCAAGGAAGGACTAAGGGGAGAAATCTGCCAAAGACTTCTTACGGAATGTTATACTACCTTTAAAAACCAAAAATTTGCTTTCTGATTGCAAAACCTTTCAACTCTCACAGAGCTCCATCATCACAAAATCACTATAAGGTTGCAATTCTACATATACTTATTATGATAACTTAGTCCATTAAACATAGAAGAAATTTCTCCTGAATACCCGTAAACAGTATTACACAAACAGACCTATAATTTGCAGTGCAAACTCCACCTCCTCTTGCCACAACCATAGGCCTAAGACAAACCAGATGGCACATGCAAGCCAATATTTAACTGTCTCTCAATGCCCCATTAAAGCACATCTAATTATTCAGATCTTAAGGCTTCCTCAAAAACATAAGGAAACATTAAATATTTATTTAAATAACCAATATTTGTCAAGGTGAACTTAAAAATAAATCCATACAAATTATACTAGCCTAACGAAATTTTATTTTTTATTGTTTTAATGTTTTTGAAATTATTTTAATTACTTTGTCATTTTAGAACTGGAAACCACCCAGTGAGTTAAATGGCTATAGAAATCAAATAAATAAATAAAATATTTAATACCTAATTTATTAGAAATGGAATAATTTTGTAGACTTAGATTGACCATCACAAAGTAAGTTGTTTCGCCTTTTCGACCAATTTCTAAAAAGCAACCCAAGGAATCGAAACGCTGCTGCCTCTGACGTCTCTATTTTCCCCAAAGGCATTCCTTCATCCCACCTAACATATGCCGCTTATTCTCCCTCGTATGTTCAATTTCTTTAAAGTACCCCCTTCTCTGAAAAAATGCCCATATTTTTTTCCCTAATAGATACTGACGCCCCTGCTACAGCTGCTAGTCTCTTCACGTGTCTCCAAACGGTGACAGCCTCCGAAGTGACTTTTCTTAATATGACAACCTGCACATAACTTGGACTATAACTCTTACTGTTCCTACTTCGCGGATGATGGGAATCATAGCTGTGTAAATTCAGAGGACGCCAGTCGGGGGTCGAGAAACCGCATATATTTTCGGCGCCACTGCTTCCGCACTTTTCCCGAACTGACAACACATGCACACGTGCGCGCTTCCCCACTTACTTGGAACTGAGGTCCATGGCCCATGGGCCGATAAGTACCAGCCCCAGCAGGACTGGGTCCTCGCAAAAGCCCGCTTCCCGGTGCTGGGACAGCTGGCGAAGGGACGCCCGCTGCCACCGAGACAGCCGCCGATGGTCCCTCCGGGGGCGGCGGAGTCAGGGGAAAGCCGCCGCGTCCGGCCATAGGAGCTGTTGGCTGGAGGCAACGGCTGCAGATAGCTCAAGCGTGTCCGAGAGAAGGAAACAGCGCTGGTTGATAGACGGAGAGGGCAGTTCAGTACATGCCACGGACTCCTCCTCTGGGGCCGCCCCCCTCTCAACCGCCCGAGCCCAGCCTGACCCTGCGGCGGGGAAAGCGGGGGAAGGAGGTGGAGGAGGAGGAGGAGGAGACAAACAAGCGCCTCTCGGGGCGGTGCGACGAGCCAGCGCCGCCGCTCAGAGGCGCCAAAGAACAGCCTTGGGAACCGACAGGCGATCTGGTCACGAGGTGCGGCTCCACGCGTGGTCTGTGCCGCCTCGCCCCCGACTCCAGCGCGTGAAGTCCTCGCCTGGAGGTTTGCGCTCCAGTGTCCTTCTCCTGGCGCCGGGACAAGGAAGATATATATATATATATTCTTTTCACCTTCCCGTGAAATTGGATGAGAATGGTTGGGGAAAATGTGGAATCAATTTTTTACGTAAGGCATCAATACGGGCGGTATTACACAGGATGCCAGTTCTTGAGCCAGCCAAAGAATTTGCTACAAAGAGTTCGTAATTGCGCCTCAGGGCCCTATTCTGCCTCAGAAAAAAGGCCAACAAATGTGTTGCTCTGTGCTTTTCATACTTTTGTTACGCGAAATGGTTTATGGATTATTATTCCCTGAATGGTGTCCACTGAGCATCACTGGTCACAAAAAGAAGCAAAGGTCACTCTCATTAATATCTGTAGCATGCACCTTTAGGATTTCAGGTGGTGCTTTGAACCGTGGTTTTCTCCATCTTTCAAATGGCCTGAAGTTCAGAAAGATAGGGACACTCCACTCCTGTGACCTGCTGTTGTCTTTGCAGGAGGTGAAAGAAACAGGAGTACTTTTCTGGTGCATCAAGCTGGAATTCAAGGGGGAGCCATCAATAATGAGAAAACTTCATAATCTGCTGACAGCACTGCTGGAGTAGGAAAGCTGATGACAAGTGACTGACCAGCAACACTTCAAAATACTATGGGGGGAACAGAAAAATTGAGTTGGAGTAGGCAGAATGGCACCACCTTCTAGGTGGAACATAAAAGTGCCTTTTCATCAGAAGCAGCAAAAAAAAAAAAAACTGTGACGGCCTCATTGGAGAGAGAATCATCAACACCAAGCTGGCAGCCCCTTTTTCAGGTTTAAATTGGCTTTCTCTATCTTCATCCTTCTTCAAAAGATTACTAAGCCCAAGTATATTATTATTTTATTAACCTTATATACCTTCCAATTTATTTATTAGATTTGTATGCAGCCCATCTCACCCAGAGATGACTTCCAATGATTCTGTCCATCTCACAACTAATCAAAGCATGGAAATTAGAAGAAAACCAATTTTTTATAATATATAAGAAACATACGATTTGGACAATTGCTTCAGAAATCAATCATTAGACAGTACACAGACTGATTCCTCTGCAGTGGGTTGAGCTATATCAACATATGTGGGCAGGCTTTTCAACTTCCTGCCTTCTGTCCTGTTTTGAGTGTTTTTCTTTTTTCATTAAACAACTTTGCTTTCAGATTAAATATGTGCAATCTTCAGATGCACTACAGTAAGTAAAGTAGTTTGGATCCAGCATGGGTAGCTATTAAAAAAAAACCTACAAACTTTTTCTGGGCTTATGTGGCTACCTCCTCAATACCCTTTTAACTTAAAAGCATATTTTCCCTGGACTGCACAGCTGTAGAGGTTGTTTAAAGATCATGGTGTCAGGCTGAGTGCAGCAAACTGCTGTGTCTCAGATGCCTTTTATCTTGCTTGCTTATATGATCTCATTCTGGCTCTGGTCTGCATTAGATCACCTTGCCTTCACCATCAGGATGATGGCATCTTAAGGGGGGCAAATAGTATCTACCAATAAAAACACTGTTGCTGGTTTGCCTTTTTCTGCTTGTAAAAAACTGTATAAAAAGAAATAAATGCTGTGAAGGTAGAGAGACATCTTCGCACTTTGCAAATGACTGGACCCTGATTTCTCCACACAGCCTTAGTACAAGCCCAAGAAAAAGTGTGACTTCTTTAAGGAATGCTGAGAGATAGAGCAAGCACACTCACACCAGATCTGAAACACCTTTTCCATCAAAGACGTCTGCAGAGAAGTTAACTGTTTCAAAATGGTACGTAGAATTGGACAATTGAATCCTTGTCACTTTTCTAATGTGTATCTCACATGTGGCACACACATAATGAGCAGGGTTTCAAGTGTGTCAATTATTTTGATGTCAGTGACTGCCTCTAAATGCCTATGTCTTATTTTGAATACTATACCCTTGGCTGCTGCAAATTGGGGGTGCTCTTACAGCTATCAGTCATTAAATGCACTAGTGATCTCTATTCCCAGAAGTATCTTTAATAGTTGGTTGATATTCCAACTGTGTCCTTTCAAAGACACAGGTGATAACCTAACTTTTGTGGTTCATACTGGTACAATGGTTTCTAGACTGGAATGCCTTCTGTGTTGGGATAGTCACTGTGTGTAAAGACAGCCTATTTAAGCTGGATACTGTTGGTGATACTACATCAGGTAGCCTAGGTTACAGCAGAGCACCTGAACTTTTATATGTTCTGCCTTTGAGCAATGGTACTACCTCCAAATTAGTTATCAAGGCAGGTTCATGGTTCGGCTTAGGACATTTGTGTATGGGGGTATGAGTCAGTATTGACTCCTGGCAACTGCCTGAACATGTGCCTGCTGCAGTTTTCTTGGCAAGATTTCAGAAGTGGTTTGCCATTGCCTCCTCCCTAAAGTTGGAGGGGGGGAGAGGGAGGCAGAGACAGAGACTGAGTCTGAGACTGACTTAGGCAAAACTGTTGACTCTCCTGGTTTCTGGCCAGGGTCTTAACCATTATTCCACTACTCCAACCATTACACAAAACTGGGTCTCATTTAGGACATATAATTCTCTAGCAGTTAGCTAGGTTACTTGTGTGACCTGGTCAATCACTTGAGATCATCGGAAGAGGACTTGTAAGAATAGCACAGTACAAATAGAAGAGAATATATGAAGCTCGAGGTTGGATTGTGGAGTTCTTGGTGCCTCCTGAGTTTGTTTGTTTACAGACATTTTATTACCTGACCAGGTAGCTTCACCAGCGCTGATGATAGCACAGTGCCATCTGGTGGTTACTGTTACATAAACCCGCTCTATGATAAGGTTAGAACTTTGCGATTGCTCTTCCCAATTTTTTTTCTTTCAGATCTTTCAGAAAGCTAGGTGAATGGATAATTTGTTTTTATTTTTGTTTTCCTTCACCTTTTTTATTGAGTATACTTTTACATTGTTTTAACTTGCTGATTTTATTACTGCATTTTATATTTTAGAAATCAAGATGGGTTCTACAGGAAGTGGTATAACAATTTAAAATGATAAATTATTATTTATTCTCATGAACAACAACAAATACATGTATGATAAAAAAAATTGTGCTCAAGTGTTACCATAAAATGACCAAAAATGCAAATCTAGTATAGGCAAATATATCAGCCAATCGAAATGCCTGTCTGTATAAACAAATGCTGAAATAAATATCTTAAGATCAGCAGCAATACATCAGGAGAATTAGGAGAAGAATACAGAAAGGGAATGCTACAATCAAAAAGCTTTCTCCTTTGTTGCTACATAATCTTAAGACATTTAAGAAGAAGCATCTTAAACCATGAGTCGACTGATGCTAAGTTATATGTAACATCACACCATTCAATTTTTATGTATATCTGCAGTACAGTGGTGAGTTGCCCCTTGTTCGGACCAGTTCGCAAGAACCAGTAGTAAAACCGGGGGGAGACTCTGCCCACCGCCTTGGATGTCGTCATCGGCAATCTGCGCATGTGCAGAAGCTTTGCGTGATCCCGTTGAGAACCAGTAATAAAGGTAAATAGAACCCGCCCCTGCTGCAGTGGTTCAGTAACTGGTCTGCACTATACTTTGGATTCAATTCCCCAAAGATGTATAGGGTTATATAGGACTGACAAACTGGCACCTATCTAGAACTTTTTTTAAAGGGCTGTGTCCTTTCCTGAGAAATCTAGGAGCAGCTACATGAACTTGGGAAATGGTGGGGCTGCTTTAAGGAATTGCAGGAAAATGTTGCATCTGTATTTTCACATGCTCTGAAGCAAGTTTGGGGAATACAAAAGGCCACACACACAAAAGAAGGCTGTCATACCAAAGGAAACATGAATTTTAATCAAAAGACTATGTTTTGGAAATACTTGCCTTTAAAGGAGAATATTTGTAGCCCAGGGTTGAAATGAGAGGTCCTTGGTGCTCTCTGACGTTGGTTGTTTTCTTACAGACATTTCCTTATCCAAACTAGGCAACATCATCATCAATACATTGATAATGTTACCTAGTTGGGTAATGAAACGTCTGCAAGAAAACAACCAACTTCAGAGAGCACCAAGGACCCCCTCATAGTTGTCTTTCATCATATGTAATATATAACATCCACATATAGTACCAAATCTGAGAGATCTAATTGCAAATTTAATATACATTGCTTTGGGTATGGGATACATTTGATATCTCCCTAGTTATTCTCATGCTAATCTAATAGTCTCATGCTAGATATTTCATTACCATTTTGTATAAGATGATGATTGTGACTGGTGATTTTATTGTACTTCAGGATTTTTCCCTTCTTTGTTAACCTTTTATTATAATCTCCTGAAAGTATTAAAATTTACAGATTGAAAACTATTGAAAACTATGTTATGAAGGAAACATTCTACCCAATATACCATAGTTTTATGTACAAGAGTGTTCACTTACAATTGTAATTGAGTCTGGAATTACAGCCATTATGGTCATAAGATGCATCATTTGACTGGAACCAATTTGGATTTTTTTGCAGTGGTGGTTAAATGCAACAGTCATTAAGTGAATCTATTTTGTCCAATGGGGGTAGGAAAAAACATCGAAACCTGGAATCACATGACTGTGGGATGCTACAAATGGCTGTAAAACTGAGCAGTTGGCAAGCACCCAAAATTCAGTCATGTGACCACAGGGTGGTGATGCATCCATTGCAACTTCTAAATCAAGTTGCTAAATCATAACAAGTAAATTAGCTTTGAGGGGAGATTTGTCATAACTTTGAACCATAGCTAAGCAACCATTTGAAAGTTGAGGATTACCTGTAATACAAATGCAAGAGGTATATGCAGAGGGAAATTGGAAAGAAGAAATTACTATTCCCTAAACTGTCATAATTGCAGTTACAGTGAGATGCAAAGGGATGAAAACACAGCTGCCAAAAAAGAATAGCTGTATTTCTACTGGCAAATCCATAAACCATGGTTAACAAATCATAATAGCTACAGGTATGTTCTTCCAACATGCTAAAACATACCAGACTACAGTAATAGTCATGATTTATGATTTAACACAAGTAAATATATCCAATCTTTTAGCATACCAAAGAAGCTTTTCACAAAATGAGAATTACAGTTCAAAAACAAATCCCATGGTGCTTGCAAATGTCTAGAAATGTTATTTGCACCTAACACTTGAAGTTTAAGCTCATTCCACTCAACTTGCTTTACTAGTATGTACATATCGGCCTTTGGCACTGCTGTGTCACAGACGAAAGTTCCGATACTAGCATCTCTGCTAGCTAGCTAAGCCAGTTTAGGTACTCCTGCTGAAAATCTCAAGTTGCAAAACGTCTAAGGCTTCTTTGTGATTTAAGATATTGAAGATTCTTGAAACTTGGAGCAGGTTGTTTTTGTTTCCTGGAAACTTCTTGCAATCTGCTTTCTACTAACAACTTTCTTCCCGTTCTCATTGCAGTTGACAAACTGCTTTAATACATCGATGTCATTCAGTTTGGGAGTATAAGTAGTCCTTGACTTACAACCACAATTAAGCCCAAAATTTCTGTTGCTAAGTAAGACATGTTAATTTTGCCTTATTTTACGACTCTCCTTGCCACAGTTGTTAAGCGAATCACTGCAGTTATTAAGTTAGTGACATGGTTGTTAAGTGAACTTGGCTTCCACATTGACTTTGCTGGTCAGAAGGTTTCAAAAGGTGATCAGATGATCCCAGGACACTGCAACAGTCCTGATTCTGAGTCAGTTGCCAAGCAACTGAATTTTGACCACGTGACCATGGTGCAACTGTTCTAAGGGTGAAAAAATGATCGTAAGTCATTTTTTTCACTGCTGATGTAACTTTAAATAGTCACTAAATGAACTGTTGTAAGTGAAGGACTACCTGTAGCCAGTCAACCAGCAGTGGTGTTTTTTATTTCGCTTCCCCGCAAAAACAAGGACAGTGAAGAAAGTCTACAGAGGAGACTTTGTACCAGCACCAAATCTAGCTTGATGCTCCCTAATTAGTCAGTTGGAGGAAATAATGATTAGCTTTGGTCTGTTGAGTGCTTGCAAGAGTTGTGATATGGAGAACCATAGACATTTGAGATTGAATCTGTGGTCTGTGATCTATAGCTGTAATAAACTGAATTGAATTGATTGGATCTGATGGATTGGGGTGTGAAAATAGTGACAGTGGAGTTTTGCTTTCAGTATTATTACTCTTCTACTTTATGGGAAACTTATGATAGCTGGTAGCTCTATGTAGTCTCAAGGTAACAATATTTGTCTCCCAATATATCCAATAGAAGAAACTATTTGTAGCTCATGGTTGAACTGTAAGTCTGTAGTGTTTTTTGAACTTGGTTGTTCTATTGCAATTAGGCAACATCATAAGTAGTTCTTGGAACTACGAAGAACACTCTCACCAACACTGATAGGGAAAACTACTTTTACAAAACCCACTCCCTTGTACTATTTATGATGTTGGTTGTTTTCTTGCAGAAAAGAGGAGAGGAGTGCTAAAATAAGCCCTCCCCGAAAATACTTAACTGCATGCGCAGCTGGTCCCCACCATTTCCTCTGGTTGCTTGCCACGCAAACAACACAATGTCAGGAGGCAAAGCTAGACGGGAGGGAAGGGAGGGGGGAACATGCCACACGCACCACACATGCCCTTACCTAATGGCTGCTCCCTCAACCCTAGCCACCGCACCCCTTAGTGAAGAACAGGGAGGCAACGGTGGCAATGGGACATCCAGTCGCAGCGGCGTGGCCGGGCTGACAGCATGGTGCAGAGTCCTGGGAAGTATGGCTGGAAGCGTGTGCGCGGCCTCAGGAGCGAACAGCTGACAAGCGGCTGTGTCAGCAGCAGCCATGAGGTGACCACACTTGTCACCTCCTGCACCTCAAAAATAATGAGACCTCCCTGAAAATAAGGCCAAGCGCTTATTTTGGGGGTCAAAAAAAAATAAGTACCTGAAACACTGTACTCGTTAGTTTTCAAGCTGTAAGTGTCGATTTATCAAGCCCAGTCACATAGTTTCGTAGCGGAGCACGGTTATTCAGCTAGCTCTCTTATAGTAAGGGAGGATTATTATATAAGTGTTGTTCTATGTGTTCAACGCTCAGCTTAAAGTTGGTTTAATCAGATGGTTTTATCGAACCTCAATTAAGGAAATATAAGGAAAAATAATTAGATGTAAATAGTATATATGATTGCTAATTATTCAGTATTTTTATTTTTTGTTCCTAACCTTCTTGGCACTGAGCCATGAAAGATTCCATGAAATTCTACAGCCGTTGAAACAAAACTATTTCGTGAATTTCAGTCAAAGGGAACATATCCACATATAAATTATTCAATGGTGCTAGAAACAATAATTTCATACTGTTTGTACTAAATTGAAGTTATTTGTTGGCCAACAGTGATGCTAAATGACATCATCACACAAAAAATACAATGTGCTGTGGTTTCTGATGTCATTCTTCTACTTCATACATTTTGTTAATCTGAAATGTTTGTTGTTGTTAGTTAGTTACAAAGTCGTGTCCGACACATCGTGCCCCAATGGACAACATTCCTCCAGGCCTTCCTGTCCTCTACCATCCCCCAGAGTCCATTTAAGCTCACACCTACTGCTTCAGTGACTCCATCCAGCCACCTCGTTCTCTGTCTCCCATTCTTCTTTTGCCCTCTGATCTTTCCCAGCATTAGGCTCTTCTCCAGTAAGTCCTTTCTTCTCATTAGGGGGCTAAAGTATTTGAATTTCATCTTCAGGATCTGGCCTAAAGAGCAGCCAGGGTTGATCTCCTCTAGGACTGGCCAGTTTGATCGCCTTGCAGTCCAAGGGACTCGCAGGAGTCTTCTCCAGCACCATAGTTCAAAGGCCTCAATTCTTT
>JANHZT010001151.1:131111-146696 GCA_032468215.1 Stegonotus admiraltiensis
GTTGCTATATCTTTAAAACATGCTTCTCCATTTCTCATACAGGGAAATATAATATTCTGCCTTTTTAATATTTCTTACAATATTTCATTCCTCTAGGAAAGGGGTGGGTGCTAACTTCCTACAGTGGGAAGTCACTTTCTTAGATTCTTTTCTTTTTCTTTTCTTTCCATTTTTTTCTTTCTTGCACCTTTATTTTTCAATCTGTCTTTGTCTTTTTAGTTTGCATTATCTTTTATTATTGTACTTAGACCTCTTAATAAAAATATTATTTTAAAAGAAGCCAACTATTTCACAGAAAACACTCTTTCTCCATAACGTGAGCAGTTTATTTTTTTGTTAAATACCAGCTTCCTCAGAGCAGAAAGCTTATAACCACCAGTGCCAACTGGGGTGGCAAAGAGCATCCATATGTTGCCCTATGAGTGATATGAACAACTCTGTGAGCAAGAAGCCAAGCAGACTAAATGAAGAGTGTTGAATATTTCATGAATGGCACAAGAAGTGAACCATGAATAAATTATTTTATTTAGAAAGAGAGGGATATAAGAAAATTGGTATTTACCAAAGGTTGAACCTACATGCCCTTTTGGATAGTAAAGGTACGATGTTTGTAAAATGTTCAATTCAGTGGTGAGTTGTCCCCGGTTCGGACCTGTTCACAAGAACTGGTAGTAAAACCAGTGGGAGGTTCCACCCACCACTCCAGATGTCATCATAGGCGATCTGCACATGTGCAGAAGCTTGGTGCGCACACAAGCAAAACGAGCATGCGAGCGCAATCCCGTTGCCAACCGGTAGTAAAGGTAAGTGGAACCCACCCCTGGTTCAATTCCTAATAGGGTCAGAGAGTTAAACAAGTTGAATTTAATAATTGCACCTTTTCCCCTCTTGTGTTATTGCTTTCTCATAAACAACAACACATGTATCAGTTGTCAGGGTCTTTTGTCAGGGTTTTTTAGCTATCCTGTTGCCCCTAAGGAACTGGGTCATTATATCTTATTATTGATCTAACCTTGTTCTGTACAAGGACTGTCTTTTATTCTAGGCAGCAAAATGACATATCTGGTCATAAGTCTAAAAACTCTCAAACAGATTATGAAGATTAGAAAAAGATTACAATCTTAGCCCCTATTTCAAACAACTGTTTCAAAGGACTCTTGGAGTAATGTTTGTTAAAACCCAAATTTGTTCGAATGGATATGATTACTTTCTGTGTTGCATATTACAGTATCAATGGCATTTCATTTGATACACAATTTTATACTTGTCTAAATCTTTCACTACTGACAGTGGGGATAGGGACAGAAAAATTAGCAGTGTTTTAGAGTTGTGCTGGTAGTCTGACAGTATTATCGCTATCCACAAAACAAATTGCATTTTTCTTTACAAAAAAACTAGGCATTTTAAAAATAGTTCTATAGGTTTTCAGACTAAACTGAGGAAATCCTAGTGATGGGAATGTCTAATGTCTTTTATGCTTTGCATCATCTATGAATATGATACAAAATCCTTGGCACAGTTTTAGAACTGGTTCTTTATCGTTTTGGTCATGTTAAAGAACAATATACAAGTAGCTCCTGGGTCTCTTTTTTATATTACATTGAATGACCTGACTGAAGCAGGATAAAATACCTGGGTCATATTTAGTGCTAAATTCTGAGTTAGCACTATGTATAAAAGCTGAATGGAGAATTGAAATCTTAGGCAAGATTCTTACCTAATCCTTTCTTCTTCCCATGAGAAGTATTAAATCAGCATTCAATCTCTTGTCCTGTCTTATGTTATATAGGAAGCAGAAGATCGGTGCCTAAAGTACCGAGCAACGTATTCTCAATTGTTTAGTATAATTTAAACCATACCTTCTGCTTTATACAGAACACCAAACCATTGGGGATTATGGAAGCTATAGGCCCCTATTTAAAAAACTTTCATTTGAGGAAAGTTGCTTTGAAGAATGGAATTAAAACAACTTTGGACTGAAAGACCTTCCGGAGATAGATTGATAGATAGATAGCTGTAATTTCTAGTTGAGGATCTTGTGTCCTCTTGCCTCTATCAATTCAAGTATAATTTAATACTCAGATTCAGAAACAATAATGACCACAGTTCACAGAGAGCACAAACAACTGTATGCCTGGCATCAGCCTCTAACAATACAATCACTTCCCACTTTCTCCCCAGGACTCTGCATTGACCAAGGTTCCAACAGAGATATGGTTAGGTTAATAAGGCAGTGGCTATTATCCTCATCAAAGAACATTATTAGCAGGCTTGCTGGGAATGGGGAATGTGTGTGAAGTATGCTGCGTTCAATTGATACAATGGTGATCGGGTGAGAGAAATTGGCAGGGAAGTACAGCAGCAGGACAAAAATGGAGTGGAAAGAGGAGGAGTGGGAAGAAAGAAGAAATAAAAGAAAACTGATTCAAGGGTTGTGTCACTCTTTTGCTGTTACTTTAAGATAGCAAAATGTGACACTGCTTTGGAGGAGATCTCTCTACTCCTGTAACCCTTGTCTTATGGAAATGACTACCCACAAGGAAAGAAATCCTTGGACTTCTTCAGTTCTCCTTTTTTCCATGACTGAAAAAATAGTTTGGTATTCTTAGTGGACTTCCAATAAAAAATTTAGTGCTCACTTTGTTTCTTGCCCAACCTACTGACACTAATAAAATTAGGTCTCTCTGCCATGAGAGTAAAAAGGAAGGAAGAAAAGCAACCTGAGAATAACTCCTTGATGCAAAGCAAGTCAAAATACTATTTTTCCAGTATGAAAGTGTAAAGAATTACATTCAGGACAACCAGAAGCATAGCAGAATGGGGTTAAAACTTTTCAGAGCTGAACAAGAGAGAAAAATTAGTTTGCACATTTTTCTGCTACTAATAATTAACTGATCCTGCCAGATCTCTTTCTTTCAGTCATAATTACTGCATTGGGAATGCTCTTCTCTTTTGCCTCTGGTCACCTTGGAAAATCTTGGTGTTATATAGGAGGGGGCTTCCATTCTTACCAGCAGCACCAGTATCATTGGACCTTGATAGATGTAATCAGTGTAAACTCCTGCACGCTTCCCAAACCAGCACCTGCAAGTTAAAACACAAACAGATAAATCAGTGTTTTTCAAACTTGGCACTTTTAAGATGTGGGGACTCCAATTTTCAGAATTCAGGTGGGCAGTTCTGGGAATTGAAGTCTACACATGTTAAAGTTGCCAAGTTTTAAAAACATTGAGATAAATAATGTTGAGGGTGTGACTTTAAATATACATGAAGCAAAGCTAGAGTTCAAGACCCAAATCCATATTTTGTTTCAGCTATGTGAAATAATAATACTTACAACCTATCCAATAGTATAAAAAGAAAAACTCTCGGTTTGGATGCTGGGTGCCTTTTGATGTTCAACAATTAACCCCTCTCCAGAGAAGCAAGGCAAAGAAAAATAATTTTTGATTAATTCATAGTCTACTGACAGCTCTACTCCAAAGTCATAATTTGCTGTAGGAGAAAATTTCATTATAGTCCAGAATATATATATATATTTTTAAATCAATAATTTTATTTTTGTAACAAAACAATATTCAATCTTCAACAAAACTTTAGAAAAATTAAATACAGTCTATTTGCCACCTTGAGTTATTTATAAACAAGGTGAAATTTAAAAAAAAATCAAGTAAAAATATAAATTAAGGGGCAAAGTCTACTTTATATTTTATGTTTATTAGTAGACATTGGCTTACCAATCAATTCTTATATGTGATAACATATTTAATCATTTTATTAAAAGTTAAGCACTTCCAACTGCTGAACCTTTCAAGCATGGCAACTTCTCCCCCACTAAATCTTTTTGAAATCACAGGAAAACATCCTGTATTGTTGTGAAGTACATGTTATAAAGTACACAGCAAGATAAATAATATCTGCTGAGAATAAAGTACATCATTAGCCAATAAGGACATTTGGAATGCTGAGACGATGTGCTCAGGTAGAGATCAATTTCTGGTTTTCCTTCTGGTAGATGAGATGTAGCCAGTCAAAAAGCACTCGTCTACCAGAAAGTAAACTAGAGAAGTAGATTCCAAACAGACCTTTCATTCCCCAGGTCATCATTTCTTTTGAAGGTCCCAAAAACATTCGTATCGCTTCTATTTTCTAAGAATGCTTTATGGGACCAAGAGATTTTCTGCAAAATAAAGATGTTTGTTTGGCCTGGATCCAGCAGCACCAAGATAACATATGGATAACATTGCCTTTTTCAATGTATAATATTCTACACTGTCCCATTTTACTCTCACTGGGGGCAGATTATTCCTACTGAAAAGGTTAATGGAACTATCCATCCTATTTTGATAAGCAAAACTTCCAATAAATTCTGTGGAGGTCAAATCACATCATTAAATATGGGTTAAAATACTTTTAGCTGCCAATGCCTGTGTTTTTTCTTTGGACTGTATTATGGAGGAGAGGTAGCAATATTAACTCACCTTTTCCTGTGGCCTCCAATTCTTAGGTATCAATCAGGTCCTTTACTCCTGCAGTTTCTCAAGCATTCACACAGATGAAGTTTGCTAGCCAATGTCTTCCAAGTGCCTATGTTTGCATTTGCTTTGCCTTTGTAGAGAAAGTTGCATACCTTTTATCCCAAATGAGGACTGCCTTTTAAGAATCTTGCAACTGATTACAAGACTGTAACCTGGTTTAGCCATGACCTCAGTTAGGACTTAGCATGGAAATGAAAACCAGGGCTGGCAATTAAGGTAAAAGGTGGCAGCCTGAAATCAATCCTGTTTGTCTGCTTGATTAATTATTATGGAATAGGCTTGCCAGGAGGCTGCTAAGTCTGCCATTATCAAATCCTTGGGAATGGAGGGCCAAGGGCACAGGGAAAACACCTTATCTGCTCTTGTTAAATTAGAATGTTGTTTAAAATGAACGGAGTCTCCCCCTTTGAGTTTCATTAGAGGTACTTGGTCTGTCTGGTCTGTTATTCTTTTTCTGGATGAATTCTAGTTTGTGATTGAATGACATACTTTTTTTCCCCAAAAAAATTGTTCAGTTTTCATTAACCATCCCACTTTTGCTAGCCACAGTCACAAAGAACCTCATAGCACCTTGAAACTTGACCAACTGTGCAAGCCCTAATAATAAAGGCTGAATTAGATTGGGATATTGAAGCTCCGGGCTTAGATCCTTATAGGTTTTTTAAAAGCAGCAGCAGCAGGGTGTATAATTAACAGCGAAGGAGAAAAGAAGTTAGATTTACACCATGATATTTGAAGTGAAGAAAAGATTGACCCTTCCTTGCCTGTATCATTTTTGCCCTTCAGGGAAAACACAATACAGCATCTCAAGCTTATTTGTTTTAATGGGACCAGAATCTTGCTTTACTACAGTAAAGGAAGACTTATAAGATTACGTTCCTGAATTTGGAAAGGTAAGGAACTACATATTTGAGCTAAAGCACATGAGCAACCCCAGAGGCAACAAATCAAGTATCTTCAGAAAATCTAAACTGCAACTTCTATAATCCCCTATCAGCAACGCAGGTTGAAGGTAATAAGAGCTGCAGTCCTAAAGAGTAGATTTCCTATGCTACCACATGACTTATGCCATAGATCACGGGTGTCACGTTGCCTTTATGAGACGTAGTGCAACATTTTTTCCTTTTGTGGAGCTGGGTTGGGCATGGCATGTGTGTGACGCATCCAGCCCATGGGCCGCCAGTTTGACATCCCTGCAAGATGTTGCTATTTCTCCTCTACTGCCATCTTAAAAGAGTCAAATTACTAAAGAGTACTAGAATATACTAGATACTTATTTGTGATATATTTGTGATATTCACAGATAGGGTTACAGCTGTGTTATGTATTAGAAAGCTGAAGGAAGTGGAGAAAATATTAGTGGGTTAATATATGTTGTATATTATGACGCATAATTCTTTATTTACACAGCAAATCTGCAATATGGATTGGGGTGAGAAGTAGCAACTTGATTTATTATGTGACATCAAATCAATATCAACTCAGAGCAACTACATCAAGAGTTTCTCTACAGGATAATCTGTCTGTAACATATTCTTTCAGGTCTTCCATTGATACACCTATTGTCTCTGTAAATTAGTCCATCCACCATGATATTCAACTTTTCCATGAGAGCTACTATAGATCTTTGCATAATGTGTCCAAATGTATAAGAAATTGAGCCTAAATCATGAGTGAAAATCCATTTGTTTGTTTTCTTGGCTGCCTATGGTATTCTCAAAAGTCTTCTTCAACATCAGAGTTCAAAAACATCGATACTTTTCATATTCTGCTTCTTCGATATAGCAACTGGAAAGACCTATGAAATAGCTTTAATAGAGCAAGGTATTTTTTTCAAATAGAGATTATATTCCCTGCTACATCTGAACATAATAATCATACTGTGGAAATTCCTCTTTCTACATAACTTGAAAAAGGAATTCCTTAAATGTTTTTGTATTTACTTTGCATTATTTTAATGTTCCATTTGTTGTTTTATTTTGTATGCTGTAAAATTTTATTGTATGCTGTAAAATTTTATTGTATTTTTAACTGATTAACTGTAAACCAATTACAATTCTTTTAACAGAAGCTGGTGTGGTATAATCATTAGGACATTGCACTAGAAACCAGGGCAATCAAGTTCAAATCCATTCTTATGAATGAAAATTCACTAGGTAAATTGCAGTATGTCCCTTACTACCAGCTCAGCCTACCTCACAGGGTTGTTCCTATGTGGACAAAATGATGGGAGATCTCTATGTAAGCTACCTTCATCTCTTGGCTCTGCCCTCATTACCTAGAGTTCTACTTGGACATTGCAATCCAAGGCAACTTCTGATTTGCAGGCGACCTGAAAATGGAAAAACCTACATTTTGCATAGATAAATTGCTTTGGTCAGATTCATGCATCGACAAAGAGGTGGGAGAAAAGAGGTAATCAGTATGAATAAGAGGAGGCCTATTAGTAGGGCTACATTTCCCCTCCTACCTAACCTTCTGAAATAATTTCAGACCGTTCTTGATTGCAAAATGATTCATGCTTCTTGGATGCCAGCAGGGCACCCACCCACTGTATGGTAACACAAGCTCGATTTGGAAGTCATTACCATAGTAGCAGAAAAGTGGATGTGAGATTGACTTACTTCTCGTTGTCATAGTAGAGTTTTCCAATAGCCCAGGCAACAATGATGGGGAAAGGGATGCCTGTGAATGGAACAAGTAGTTTTAGTGGTTCCATCAACACAAGATCCAACAACAGGTTGAACATGAAGGGATCCAGCTTCATCCACAAAACCAACCAGAAATCTCACTATTTCCTGAACTAGGACATTTTGCTCCCAAGGCTGAAGCAGCATATGAAAACTCAATCCAACACAAGATGTGTTGTGCCAAAAGCCAGTAAAATTATTGTAGCAGTTATGATGGTATATCTCCCCCATCTTAGCAGTAAACCTGTTTCCTTTTCATGGCATGAAAAGAGTCTTGTTCAAGACTTTCCTGAATGATAGGACTGATCTAGATGTTCTGGGGCAATTTTCCAGGTGTTCTGAATACACTGAATCTGTGCAAATTGATTATGTGCTATCAAGTCAGTTTTGACTCTTGGCGACCACCAAGATTAATTTATGATTCTGAGTTACCTCTCATATTTTGTTTCTAATACCAATGTAGAAAAGCGGTTCCTTGAACATTTAAAAAGCTGCTGTACTTCATCTCAATAGGGACATATACTTTATTTATTGGTTTATTTATTTCTTCAATTTATAAACCTGTCAACTTGCCACTCTAAGTGGCTTTAGCAAATTATTAAAAGTGTCCAAACAGAAACAAAACCCACAGCAATAAAACAACTGTACCCAGGAAACACAAGTTCCCATTACACAGTCTAGAAAATTCACATATCACCCTAGGGTATGTGGGATAGTAGGATCAAGACCATATGAATATCAATACCTTATCATGATTCAACCATAGAACCTCCTTCTGTTTCTCAGTATCAGCAGTAGAAGTAACATGATAGATTATTTCTGAATTTTTTTAGTGGCAAAATTGGGTCCAGAATTTGTATAGTAATAAAGATGAAGTGTTCCAGAGGGTGGGAAAATTCTACTAGGCAAACAGAAGCAACTATTTTGGATGGTGGACGGTGGCTATTAAAAGGCAGCAGCAAATTGTTTCAGAAGAGTTGCTCTTCACTTCAGGCCGCGAAATATCTTGGGGCATCCCTTTGCATAAACTTAGAGTAATAAAGATTATAATATCTTCGCCAACAGGTGCCTCCCAGAATCTTTATCCTCCTCCCCTCCTCCTGTTATCCAATCGTTATGCTAGTTCAGGTATGATTAAATTAAAAAAAGTAATATAGTGATGCCCCTGTATATTTCTTTGTTCTACCAGATATCACTTGATGGGTTGAGTTCTCTTCCTATCAGTGCCAACTGGATACATGGAGGGAATTCATTTCAGGAGAGGTCTCCCATCATCCAACAAGCTTACTTAGAGGCACCAACCCTCTCCCACCCTTCTCCTTGCCACTCACACCAGCCGAGACAGATGAACATCCACTTCCGCAACTTGTCTGTCGAATAGGTGAGAACAATAGCAGTGTGCAGATAGCATCCTTCACCAAACATCCAGAAGAAGTTAGTGACATGGAAATAGTTGTAAGCAGCTGTGACAAGACGGCACCATGGCTACAGTGTGTAAGGACAAGCAGAATTAATGAGAGTTCTAAGAAGCTTCTGGTTAGGCAGCTTGATTAAGAACCATTAAGGTGTGGTAAAGGATTAAGGAACTATTATGCTTAAGATGTGATAAAAGATCAAGGTCACCAGTAGCCATGGATGTCCATGGAACAACCAAGCCCATTGTTGTATCTCAGCTCAACCTACCTAGTAGGGTTGTTGTTATTGGGAAAATTAGAGGAGGGAGTGCTCCATAGTTTCTTTTAGTTAACAAATAAAGACAATTTAAGCAAAATCTATCCATCAAGTTGTTACGCAGTTTCATATACCCTGCCAACATTTGAAATTCATTGAATGTCCTCCTTCTGCTGAACTGTCATTCTCATCATCATAGGTAGGCATTGCAGGATATCTTATCTAAAATGCAACAAGTTTATGTTGGGTATAAACATCTATCTACTTTGTTTCTAACTATAGCTCTTTCATAATGCTCCAGACTAGTAACAATTTGACTAAACAAACAGTTTTGGAAAGCATCTCTTACAGTATTTTGCCAGTCAGACTGATAAAGAGATACCAACATAGAACTGCTGGAATATACAATAAAAATATTTCTTTCTCCTCTTTTTTGTTACTTTGAAACTAAGCATTAAAACATTAATAACACAAATTATTATTCTACTTTTGTTATTATTATTATTATTCTATTTTTCTGTATAACAGGTTTATATTTGTCCTGTACCAATCATTCTGCTTACATTCAGTAATACTGTATGCCTGGAATTTAAATGTGCTGGAGTTGCTTTTTTACAGTTTAAATCGTGCAACTTTCCTAAAATTTGTTTTGTAACAAGATTACTGTAAACCACAGAAACTGCTGAGTGGAATGTCATGTCTAGGAAACAGCAACCTCAGATGAATGAGCCAATCATTTAAAAGGAGTGCAGTGCTACATAAGAAGGAGTTATACTATCTGACCAAAAATTACAGGCCAAGAGGGAAGACAGGCCACATTTCAAATTGGAGGTTTTAAGCCTGGGGAAAACAGCACTAACATCTAAAATAAAGTGTTGGCTTATCTTAGAAGGCAAAAGGCAGGAAAATTAAGTGGGTCTAAAAATAGGAAAGAATCTTCATATATTTCTCAGTCATTTGCAGGAAAAAGTAGGTAGATTCCTACAAAAAGCATGTTTTGAAATTTGTAAAATAAATAAATAAATCATGTTTCCTAGTTTTACTGCAGTGCAAACAGTTTTAAGAGTTTGACAGCCAGCAGTGTTTGCAGGGGAGCAGTCAAAATTGTCAAGAAGACTGTTGTGGCAGTGCAACTGAAGTTCTGCCCCTTTGTATGTGTGATTGCTACCACAACTAGCATACTGGCTTTTTTGACTCTATTAGACACTGGTATATAGAGCAAAAGTTTAGGCTGTTATTTCAAGTTGATATGTGATCCACAGATTCCTTACTGAGACATACAGAACAGGAGTAGGGAACATCTACATGTTCCTCCATTAGTTAGGCCAATGATCATGTACACAGGGAAGTGCAACCTATCAAATTTGGAAACGCCATAGGTTCTTTACCCCCAAACAGAGATGCCTGATTCAACCATTTATGTTGTCACATTGCAATCCATCAAATTGTGCCTTTAAAAATAAAAACAGGCAGGCAGCCTGTAATGAATTAAGCCATTTGTGTATGGGCTCTACCAGGCTTTCTAAAGAACAACATGGTCCAGACTTCAAAACATAAGCAAAGCCAGAACCAGATTTTCAGTGGGGAGATCAGGATCCTAAAGGGTAGAATGTTTATATTGAACTCCTGCAAGGTTAAGGCAGCAGTTTGACCTGATTAGACCCTCCTCACATGCAAAACAAAGAAAGTAACCATAACTGTTGATGCCACACATTGTGAGGGGTGCATGTAGACCATAGGCCCAGTGGTGGGATTCAAGTAATTTAACAACTGGTTCTCTGCCCTAATGATTTCTTCCACCAATCAGTTCGCCAAACTGCTCAGAAAGTTAACAACCAGTTCTCCCAAAGTGGTGCGAACTGGCTGAATCCCACCACTGCATAGGCCATATTAGTAAACTGCTGGGCTAGCTATACTACACTGTTTCTGTCTCTCCAGAGTTTTTTCCCAGCTAATCCTAAGGATTCAAACTAGAGTTTTGGCATAAGAAATCTGTCCTTTGCCACCAAGCTAATTACAAGCTTCACTATCAGTGGTATCTTTAAAGTCCATAGTGCTTCCCAGTATAGTTTTATGATCTTTTAAAGGTTTGATTTTCACAACAGTCTAAGTAATCAAGACCTCAAAAAAAACCCTGAAGGTTCCATTTCTCAAATTGTACTTTAAAGTAATTTTGCGCCAAACTCTGCTTGAACCTACCACATTGCTTTCATGCACTTCTGGATTCATGGTGAGTTGTACCACAAACCATGTGGCGTTCCGCAAGATGAAAGCAGTGATCAAGTTCCAGTGGATAATATTTCGTAAGCATCGTATACTCCTGCAGGGGAAAAGAAACCACTCAGTGTACAGTGTAGGCACAGTTTAAAGACACCAAAAATACATGCATTCCAACTGTCAAGTTTCAAAGGAGAATATTTTCATCTGATGATCCTATACCTTCGTGCATACTCACCGAAGTCGCATGAAGAGGACAAAAGCTGCCAGCAATGCCCCCAAAGAAATGCAGTGCCCAAGGTAATTAATCACAACAGCAATGTGATAATGCAGTTTGCTTCTCTTCTACAACAGGAAAGACACAAGAGGAGTCTATGAGATCAAGAGGATATGTAGGAAATAAGACAAGAATATGATTATAGAATATGGTGATGCTAGAATATGGTGATGACTATATGGTCACCAATCTTTACTTCAAAATTGTTGAGCCCCTGGTTCAGATCCAAAGAAAATGAGCCAGACCTAAAACTGGAACCCCAAGAATAACTACTGGTAGTAAAGAATTTAGCATCAGTGGGAACAGAGTAGAAAAGATAAATCAAGGCCAAAGAATCAGATTTTTATTGAGCTTTCTCTGACCCCCGCAACACTGATTGCTTGCCAGGGGCTGAGATCAGCAGTGTAATGACTTGGCAACCCCACTGATGATACCAATAATTTTACAGGCAATCTTTTATCAGGAACAGCATTAGCAACTGCCCTCTAAGCATTATCTGCTTTCTAACTCATTCAATGGCAATTAATTCTATAGCTTAACTATGCATTGTGGAAAGAAGGATGTTTTTCCTGGATCATTTCTGGTGAAATTGATTAGCAGAAGCTTCAAGATTAACTATGTGCAATCATACCATTGAAAGAGAACAATGTTTTGCTAAAAGACACATTGGGAAGTGACAGAAGAGGAGCCACAGACAAGAAGAAGAAAGTGCTCAGCAGTCATTTAGAAATGCAGATTGCTGC
Organism: Stegonotus admiraltiensis; assembly: GCA_032468215.1. Taxonomy (NCBI): domain Eukaryota; kingdom Metazoa; phylum Chordata; class Lepidosauria; order Squamata; family Colubridae; genus Stegonotus; species Stegonotus admiraltiensis. Next base: position 143,248 of record JANHZT010001151.1, read on the forward strand.
ATGGTGATGTTCCATCCTTCTAAAAGGTGGCCTAAATAGACCTCCAAAAATTGAAAAGAAGGGGTGTGTGTGTGTGTGTGTGTGTGTGTGTGTGTGTGTGTGTGTGTAATGCTGGGAGACAGAATTACTTGCAGCAGTCTTCTGTCTAAGATGCTAAAGTCTTTTTTTGAAAGGGCCAGCTATTTTTCTCCACATTAATTGCTAATTCACACAGTGGATGCCAGTCTCACAACAGGGCAGTTGGCTAATTTAATTACTTAGTCCTCCTCTCCTGTGATTTCTATCCAAACCCCCAAGGACAGCTAAATTTAATTGCTACAGTGGATATATCATGTTTCCAGGAACCTTGGTTAAATTCTAATTAACTAACAGCCTTCTGGGATTTTCCAGATAATGGCCACACAACAAAAAGGCCTTGCATACTTCCTTCACCTCCTGCCCTCATGCAGAACCTGTAAAGGCAGGAAATGTTTGCACTCACCACTAGCTCTTGTTCTAGTGATTGACAAACCACCAAAGGACAACTTCAGTGCAGGAAAGGCCTGAAATAAAAACCCCACGTCTGCCCAACCTCTCCTTAAAAAGCTACTGAGGTGGTTGCCGATAACCTTTTGCAAAGTACTAACTAAGTTACCCAAATGATACCTGCCATATCCTAAAGATTCTGCTGCCAAGATGGCCCCAACTATCTGTCCGTACCTTTATTTTTTATATTAAGTAAGTGAACACACTTTCAAACAACACTATGCTTTAACTGTCTACCATTATTATGCTTTAGGAAAACTTATGGAGCATTTGGTGCTCAAAAGCATTTTTGGAATAAGGAAAATATTGGAGACAGAATGCTTCTTCTTTAAAATCATTATTTTTTAAAAAATAACCCTAATCCTAACCCAGTTTGAGATGGAAATGTTTATGAACATTGCATATAAGCCCATACATTGGGGATCCCAGACATCTACACTCAATGTTTAAAATCTCAAATTTTTCCATTCCACATAAAAAGAAATCTGCAAATCCCATTACATTTTTATTTAAAAACACAAATTCTTAGAACCAAAAGATATAGTTGAAAAGATATCTCCCTGCTCCCAGACTAGCGTTGTAGCCACTGCACTGCAATATCTCCCATTTGTAGCTATATCAATATCTAATACTGCCTTCTTTGTTTAATTAAACAGAGCAAGTGCATCCTTGATTGAACCTTTAGTCTAAAATTTTATGTCTGCATTTACATTTGAGATGTATTCAAGCACACACCCAAATACACATTTGTTGTTTTACCCTTTTTTTAGTTTTTCTTTTTCTCTTCTGTTTAATTAAATAAACAGAAACCATGAATTACTCCAATCTGTTCATTGCTAAGACCTATGTACATTTTGAAAATGATTGAGATGAAGTGCTTTGGATCTTGAAAAAGCCCAAAAATCTCAACTGTTCATAGCCTGTCTTTTTCAGACTTCCATGTGTAATAGAAAAACAATGCATCTACTTGAAAAGTGGCTTTTAAGACCTCAGTTAATGATCTGATTCATTAAAGCACTATTTTTCCCCCCAAGTTCACCAAATGTAGCTGCCTTAATAAACAGCTTATGCCATGCTGTGCTGGCATAAGGTGTAAAGCAATTTTTCCAAATAACTTTTGAAATGTGCATAACTCCACTGTCCATATGTTTATTAATAAAAGAATATTATAACTCTGGCCCATTTGCTTCATATAACAGCAATAGCACTTATACAGATAATCCTCAACTTACAACAGTTTGTTTAGTGACCATTTAAAGTTACAACAGCACTGAAAAAAGTGGCTTATGACTGTTTTTCACACTTATGACCATTGTGGCATCTTCATGGCCCTGTGATCAAAATTCAGATGCTTTATGATGGTTGCAGTGTCCCAGGTTCTTTGTGACCTTCTGACAAGCAAAGTCAATGAGAAAGCCAGATTCACTTAACAACTATGTTGCTAAATTAACAACTACAGTGTGTCGAGTACCCACCATCATGGCACTCGACACAGCACAACCAGCGGCAACAGGGGACCATCCTGCTGTTCACGGAACCGTCCTGCTATTCATGGAACCGTCTGGCTGTTCACGGAACCGTCTGGCTGTTCACGGAAGAAACCGGACTGGACACGGGTGTTGGTGGAGGGTCCCAGGATTGCGGCTAGGGACGTGACACCCGCACTGGTGGTGGTGGGCTTAGCGGGACAGTGTGGGGCACGGAGCTCATCCAGCAGTGAAAGCCAGGATGACATCATCGGGTGGCGCCCTGGCTCCTGGGGTGCTGATGGCGAACGGTGAATGCTGGCTTTGGCACAATGTTTAAATCGTGCTGAGTGGCGGCTGCACTCAGCGCTGACTTAATTTTTGCTTGAGGCAGTCCAGCTGCGAGTGGAGCTGCCGGAGCCGAATAAAGCCCACAACAAAGCACCATGTGTGAGCGGGTTCTTCTTGTGGTTCACTTCGGGAGCCCAGCGTAGCCAAGAGGAAGTCAGCGCTACTTCTCTCCTCAACTGTTGGTTGCCTGGGGCGAGGCGAGGGAGGCCATGGCAGAAGGCACAGTGCCCAGAATGGAGGTTTGCGACAAGCCAGGGGGGGAGGAGGTGGAGGCCAAAATGCTGGAGGCAGCGGTGGACGCTGAGGTCCCTGTTGTCCGGCCAAAGCAGCAGGAAGCCCAGAGGGAGCTGATGAGAACCGATGGCCAAGACAGCCAGGGAACAGCGGACGGCTCCCGCACGGCTTCAGGACATTGGTGGCAGAGCCCTGCCGTGACGGGGAAAGGAGCTATGAGTGGGCAAATGCCAGGCCCTCCAGGGCCCCAATTCCAAGGATGGAGAGAGCGTCAATGGGTGGGGGAGGATGATGCAGACTGGAGTTACTCCACGGGACTGGGGTCAACAACGATGGATATCCTGCGAGAACGATTTGGGGAGGCTAGTTTTCATGATGCCCCCTTGTGGCAGCTGTGGGCCCCGGGGGGAGACAAAGCAGTCGGGTGGCAAAGCGGTGGTGACCCGGGCCCCGGTTCAGGGGGAAGGGTTTGGCTAGCAAGCCCTAAGTTCGGCCCCAGGACAGGACTTTCGTAGCAATTTGGGAGCATTGATATCAGTGCTCCGGACCCATGATGCCTCAGAGTCCAGATATCCTTTCCAATGGACCAGGTACTTAAGAGTCCCCCTGTGGTGTTTGGAATCAATAATGTCTTTGAGTTCATAGTGTTCCCCGGAGATGGGGCCGGGGCGTGTGTGATGGTTTCAGAGACCTGTTGCTGGTTTCAACAGGCTTGCATGGAAAACTGGATGCGTTTTCCCTAGTTGGGGAGGTAGCTTCAGCTTTACCGTGACTGGGTTTATGGTTTTGTGGATCGGGAAGGGGCCTATATACTTTGGACCCAGTTTTTTGCTTGGGAGGAGTAACCGTAGGTATTTTGTTGATAGGTACACC
>JANHZT010001151.1:146796-157030 GCA_032468215.1 Stegonotus admiraltiensis
CGAGCCCTCCAGAGATCATCAACCAACGCGACCAATGCCGTTTCCGTGCTGTGTCCGGGTCAGAAGCCAGACTGGAGTGGGTCCAGATAGACAGCTTCATCCAGGTACCGGGGGAGTTGTCATGCCACCACACTCTCAACAACCTTCACAACAAACCGAAGGTTGGAGGCAGGACGGTAGTTGGCTAAAACAGCCGGGTCCAGAGAAGGCTTCTTGAGGAGGGGCCTCACCACCACCTCTTTCAAGGCGGCAGGCAAGAACCCCTCACTCAAAGAAGCATTAACAATCTTCTGGAAGCATTAACAATCTTCTAGTCCAACCCCCTGCTCCAACAGGAGATCCTATACCATGCTAATGCTTATATGATAATAATTGCTTCATAAAAGTACCACCAAACCTAATTCCACCTCAGAAGAAGGCTTTTAACAAAGAAAAGGAAGAGGAGGACATTATCTTTTTCTGAGTTATTGTATTTTAGTTTGTTCCCCTCTCCCCATATATACAGACCTTCTCCATGCAAGCAAATGCTCTGAATTTTGCTGCAAAATGGAGGAGCATTGTGGAGAACAATCTAAAGTGGAAAAGTAATGGGTGAAGAAGGATTAAGCCCTCTTCCTTCACCACTTCTCCAGAATGAATTTTTAAAGAGGTCATTCAGGCTAAAATTACAAGTATTGTCCCATGGCATGTAATTTAATTTGAGAAACAAATAAACATGGAAAGGATGGTCTTTTGTGCCAGTACGATGACACAGGGCAAATAACCTTCTTTGTCATTAGATGAATCCTTTACTAGCAATCCTCTTAAGAAATAGCATATCAAAGTTATAGCTAATTTGATGTCATTAGATAAAATCTTAGAGAATTCAGGAAGAACATTACAAAGTTTCAAAACTTGGTTCTCTGGCTGAATTGTTCTTTGGGGGAGTAATTCATTATTTGGACATATGTGGGGTCTTTATAAGTGACAATAAATGATTCAGGTATAAAATTGAGGTCTTCTTTACCATTTATCTGTTCAGCATTGAGCAAAGGACCAGAAGTCTGGCATTTTTTTCCCCTGTTCGTTGTTAGTGACCTTTTTCCTGTTCATTATTAGTGACATAAAAAATACTCCAGGAAATTGAAGATGGCATGGGATTCAAAACCATGAAAGTTTATGCCACAATAAATAACCTCACAACCTTGCTATAACAACAGATACTTAATACAGTTTAAAGTTGTTGAATTCTTACTTTGGAAAGCACTGGATTTTTATAAGCACTAGTTTTTTTTAAATCTAAATTTAAATCTAGTTCATAAAAAAGGATTTTTAGCTAAATTCATGTTATAAATGATACAATTCACAAAAGCTGAATCCTTGGGGAATCAATAAAGAGTGATAGAATCCCATTCTTTTTCACTAGTGTTCAAACTAGTGTCCTATCATGAGAAAAAATTCCCCTCTCCCATCCCAGATTTGGCATGCTCTGCATAATTTCTAATGTATCCTGAATTTCAGAAATAAATACTTTCCAATATGTACATATTCTGGTTTATTCAGAATCAGTTAAACATATGCCCAAATTCAAGCTGCACTATGGTTATTCAACTCAGAATCTCTTGGAACAGTTGGTGAAGCTGAATATAGATTCAAAGCTTTACTTGCAGTTTCAAGTACAGTGAACAGAAGGGAAAAATTCCTAAATATCTAGCTGTGTATCAAGTGTGTTTAATCTAGAAGCTTCATGCTACCTGCCAATCACAGGGTCTGTTGTCAAGGCATGTCACAAGCATCCCTAGATTATGCAAACTGCTGATTTCATTTCTTAATGCAAGTACTGTACACACATTGACATTTCTATGCTTCCTGATATTCTGGTTCCATCTTTCATTAACATTTGCTTCAGCCTTTGCTTCAATGTGTCCAAGGGAAGAACCTCTCATCCTGCCGTATGCTCCTACTCAACCCATCTGCTGGCTTACTTGAGGTATTATATCGCACTCCAGAGAAATACTCAGGGCAGGGACGCGCTATCAGCTGTCCCGCAGGGCTGCGAGGCCAACATGTTCCAATTAGATCCACTAAGGCGTTGCACTGAGGGCCTGCAAGGAAGGAAGAAGAGAGTAATTTTTTAAAAAATAAGAAAAATATTGACACCACATATATTTATTTAGAAGTTTGGGACAATTTAGTATAATCCTGAGGAAAAATAGGGCAAGGGAGGCATGATACAAATAGCTTGGCATACATGATCAAAAGCAGATGCTGTTGGTTTCAGAAAACCATATTCCATTTGTTTCTCAGAAGCATGTATATAAAGACAAGTTCACCAAGACTCTGGTTGAAACCAAATGAGGTTATTGTATGATTTATATGGGAGTTTTATGTTCCTTTGTACACCAAAATGCTTCCCATGGACAAATATTTCTGGTTTATCGAGTTTCCTTCTTGATATAAGATTGACTGCCATACTTGGAGGAAAAGGTCTTTTAGATTAAGCTCCTGGTTAAATTGACTGGCAGTATCACTGTTGTTTTTCTCAATATATGTGATCTGGTTCTCCTGCTAGAGACATTGGAAGTTATTTGCCTGGAAGGCATCTGTTCTATAGAGCATTTGCAAAATATTCTGACTGATTGCTGCAAACAGAAAAGAAGAATGTTAGCTAAAATCTATGCCAATGTTTATCAGCCTTGACTATTTTAAGAGGTATGTTCACTCCCAAAAATCCCCACACCTCTTAAAATGATCAAGATTGAGAAACACCGGTCTAAATCATTTTTGTTCAGTTGCAGCTTTTGGTTTATTTTCTTGGTTTTTCTATATAATTTCTGCACCTCACACATTTCATTCTAGCTCAATTTAACATAAGCAGCCATGTATTTTGTCAGGCCCGAAAGAAAGAAAGAACGTTAATTAACTTATGGGCTCTGATATTAAATGAGTCATTTCAGAAGGTTTTTGGAATTAGCTCCTGCAAAAGATATGAAACCAGGATGAAATCAACAGAATTTTTCTCCAGCATGGCCTAGAATTGTAATGAACATATACACACTTGCATGCACATGCATGCACATAAATATTCATAATCAGAAAAAATGTATCTTTTAACTTCACCACTCAGAGAATCATTCATTCATCCATAATGGAAAGCAGAATATTACTACTACTACTACTTCTACTACTACTATTACTACTACTACCTACTACTACTTACTGCTACTACCTACACTACTTACTACTACTACTACCTACTACTACTACTACCATGCCGCCTCTGCAAAGAAACTAAAGAAACAGTAGCTGCAAGAAGAATGCACAGACTGACTACAAACAATAGCATGACAAAGTAGCAACAATGATGCATTTGAAGTTGTGCAAGAAATGCCATTTACCTTCAAGTAAGAACCAGTTTTTAAGTGACTAGTTGTAAATTGAGAATTATTTGTATATTAAACACAAATTCCAATAGAAGAGAAAATATGTAGCACTGAGTTCTCGGTGCTATCTTGTTCTATGAAGTTCTTGGCGCTCTCTGAGTTTGGCTGTATGATTGCAGATTATTCATTACCTGATTAGTCCTAGTCAGTGGTGAAATGTAAAATTTGTTACTACCGGTTCTGTGGGCGTGGCTTGGTGGGGGGATGATGTGACTAGGTGGCCGTGGCCAATTTTTTTTTTTTTTACTTTTAAAACCATTTTTTCTACAACCTCTTTGGTCAAAGAGGTTGTAAAAAATGCTTTTAAAAGCCTCTGACAATCCCAGCTGAGTGGCCTGATTGTCAGATGCTTTTTTTTCTTTTAAAAACATTTTTTTTACAACCTCTTCGTCCAAAGAGGTTGTAGAAAAAATGCTTTTAAAAGCTTCTGACAATCCCAGCTGAGCCACGCAATCATCAGAGGCTTTTTAAAAAACTTTTTAAAGCATTTTTTTGGCCAAAGAGGTTGTAGAAAAAATGCTTTTAAAAATTAAAAAAAGCCTCTGATGATTGCCCAGCTCAGCTGGGCATGCGGGGGACAGAGATTTTTGCTACCGGTTCTCCGAACCACCCACTGCCATCGTTACCGGATCGGGTGATCCGATCCGAACCGGGAGCATTTCACCCCTGGTCCTAGTGAATATGGGTTTATTCCCCAGTGAGTGTGTGGTTTGCTGCCTCCCTGGCAGAGGAAGCTACTGTATATAAAAAGGGAGCAAACCTCCTAATCATTAGCAATAAGGATGTTATCTAATGAATTGTCTAGAAACACATAACCTGGGTCAGAGAGCACGAAAACATCATAGTAAAGAGAAATTGTCATGAATTCAGTAGATATAGATTCTATTTAAATTTACCTGAGCTCTAAATTGGACTAAGACACACCTATTTCAAGAAAGCCTGAACTAAAATCCTCTGCAATGCATATCAAGCATATTAAGCCAGGGTCAATTCAAGTCATTTTGTGGATTTTAAGAACCATTTGGTTGTGATATCTGTCAGACTCTTGACAGCCACTGTTGACAGTGCAGGCTGACTAGATAGATGTTTCATTCCATCCTTTCCTGTGCTTGTTTCATTTTTTAATATTTGGCAGTAGAGGACACCAAAAAGAATAAATTCTGATGAAGCAAGTTATTTCATTACTACAAAATCCCTATCACCTGAATTGATTAAAGAGCGTATTGGTATGTGGTATATTCAAAATATTCAAAGACTCTTTTGGCTCAATCCTTGATATTCAGATACTACTGGTCTCTGAAAAAGTCATGGATCAGTATCTTTTAAGACCTACCATGTAAACCATGCATTTAGAGTCAACTGGCATGACGATGTACAAGTTTCTCAGAAGGAATACCAAATGAAAATAATATGCAGATGGAGCATATATATAAAAAGAGGGGATTTTTTACATTGTTTAAGTCGTGCCTTTATTATTTTTTAATAAATAACTCAAGATAGTGAATACATCTAATACTCTTTCCTCCTATTTTCCCCATAACTCTGTGGTGTGAGTTGGGCTAAGTGAGTTGAGAAAGTGACTGGCCCAAAATTACCCATCCAGCTTTCATGCTTAAAATGGGACTAGCATTCACAACTGTCTTAACAACTGGACTTAACAGGCTCTAATTTGTATTTGTATAGTTATATTTTACAAATGCACACATTTGGTAAATATTTAAAGCTGCCTCATATTGAGATTATAAATCTGAGTAATTATTTAGTTTATGTGAGATCTCTTACGGGTCTCTTACTTTAGATTCATTTTTAAATCAAAGATGCTAGCTAGAGACTAAGTGTACTTCAGTGGAGAGTCACATCCTCATCCTTACAGGCAAAAGTAACCATGGCCCTCATTCCCTCATCACAAAACATTGTCCATTAGCCAAATTATTACTGTTTGGATCTTGATGCTCAGCTTCTAAACTAAAAATTACCTTTGACTCTCTCCACGGAAGGTAGATGAGAAGCATATTCGATTTATTTGAAATAGCTTATTGCCCATAATCCCTCATAAAGCCATCACTCTACACATTAAATGAACAAATAAATATATTTTTGCATAATGCAATAGTGCATGGCCAAATATGTACATACAGAGAGACACACAAATTCAAAATTCAATCCATATTTTTATACCTATTTCTATTTCTGATTCTATGCATATTTAACTAATTCAGTTGGGATGCTCCTTGATTTTGGGAAATAAATTATTTTTGAGATACATTATTTATAAGGGGGGAAGAATACAATTATTATGTGATAACATATTTCCTTTTCACTATCATTCTACGGTATTTTCTTCCTTTTCAGAGAGATGGAAATTCCTGTTTCTGCTGTCCCTGATTTGCTTAGAGATAATCCCAGGTTCACTTCTTTGCATTTCCAGTTAAAAGAAGCTGCTAACAATTGAAAAACTTTTACGTGTGGTTCTGCCAGTCAAAATTATGGTAGAGTAAGTGGACAAAGTGCCTGATTTTAAATAAAGCAGCCTCTTTATGAACATCAGACTGCTGATTTTGCAGCCCCTTTATTTTATTTATTTACAATAAAGCTAAAATTTTAAATGGAAAGGAAGGAAAGATGGCAGGGAGGAAAGGGCTGCAAAAAACAATGGGCAATTAAAAGATAATATTATTATCTGAGCCTCTGATAAAATTTTCTGAATGAAGAAGCATCATTATATATTAGGCATAATCTGCAAACACTACATGTGCAGATGTGGTTTAAATTGTAATGTGTCCTACCAGCTCACATAAATCATACAAGGATCATATGGATGACAGAAAAAAAAGCTCAGATTGTCTCATCCTGTGGATAAATGACAGAGACAGAGTGCAGGTTGTGACATCTATGTGGCTGGCTTGTCATATTTTTTAAAAAGTGAAATTGGGACTTCTGCATATCAATATATATATATACACGGCTTTTGAGTAATGCTTCTCCTGTTCTATACCAAGTTTGCTGATTTCATAAGAGGAAAAAAAAACCCTTTCTCCTAGATTACTAGTTCTATGCTTCTCTGTTGACTTAAGAATGCAAAAAGAGCAATTTGCAGGCTCAGAATGGATAAAATACATTCTTTCTATCCACCGCCCTCCCCCATCTAATTTATAAGAATGTCCTTATGATATGATCACTATGCATTTCTGGTGTCTGGAGACAGACAGATTAAAAGACTTCCTTCAGTAGGTAATTAGCCACTTGATCAACTACAATTGACCAACTGACAGTGCAGAAGACTGGAGGACATCCCTCCTTGTTTTGCATGAAATAAATCCATACTCATTTAAAAAGTATATCTAAATAAAGCAAATAAAACATCTTCCCTCCTTCCTCCTTTCATTCTTTACTTCCCAAATGCATACATTCATTCTTTATTAATTTATTCTCATTGTTTTGTCAAGAATATTGAGATAACAGGTGAGAATTATTCCATTTCAGTGCAATTCCCAATACACCACAGGTTCCCACTTAGATTGAAGGGAAGCGGGCCAAAGTATTAAAATAACTGCCCCAAATGAAATAGTATAGTAGATGCCAAGGAACTAAGGAACCAGTAGGATTTTATGTGGCATTAAAATCAGCAAACTAGAGTACCTTCCTTACTTGTATTGGTGTTATTGGTGGGTGAGCAGCACCAAAGACTAGGTTAATAACTCCTTTTTCTAGTATCGTAAAACTATTATCCATAGAAAAAGGCAACATTCTCAATAATCAGCATGCCCCAATCTGGAGAATTAGAATTTCTTATCTACATAATAATGTTGTTTATATAATCTTTGGGAATTCCAATATAGCCTCACCCAACTCAATAACAATAGAATAATGTACTAACTGGAATTTCAATGTCTGCTATGGTGTGTGTTGTTTTTTTTTAGTATGCATTTTGTGGGCCAAGAACTGGATTAAATCATATTGAGAAATGGATTATTTTGAGATAAAATACATTTTAAAATATTACTCTAAATAGTATTTAGATGTATGTTTCAAAGGCATTCTGTTTAAAAAACATGGATTAATGTAAAAAAATTAATAGGGAGTAAATGTATGAATGAAACAAATACAAATTTGTTTTTCATTATATCCATAGCAGGCATTCCTTATTTTTGTTTATTGGTTTCATGTTATTTTATATTTTATATGTGTAAAAATTTTTCAAGAGTTTAATGCAAGACTAAGAAAGGACTCTTATATTTATACTTAAATTATTGTGGCTGTGTCCAGATAGTTCACTATTTGACTACACTGCCTAAAATGGCACTATAAATTATGCTTGGAAGATATTTTGCTTCGTAATTTTAAGAATTTACTTGACACAAATGAATGTTGATAATAGTATGGAGCAATAAATAAAAGCTAAGAAAGAATCTGAATGAAAATTGCTAGAGAATTTTCAATATATTACAAAAAAATAGTAGCTCTAGCTAAGATATGTTTTTATTTCCCAACTCGCTCTGTTATCAACTTGCTTTCTTCACACAGAATCAAATATTATTTTGACAGGGATGTCCACTCAGAGCTTTCCAAAGATGTATTTTCTTTTTCTCCACACAGCATCCATCATCCAATAAGCCCGGTGTACAATAGTAGTCTGACTTTGAAATCCCAAGGCTGTCTGTGAGCGAAAATACAGAGCCCCAAAAGTCAGCTTAATGGAAGCTGAGGAACAACGAAGTTAAAATGAATTCTTTAAATGTTACTGCATTCAACACCAAAGAGATCACTAGGCAGAGGAAAGCAGATATCCTAAATGGCTGTTTATGATTGCATAACCAACTTTAGCAAGTGACTGATTACTCAGTGCCTTATCATCATGCCTTTTCTGGCCATGTTTCTATGACATACTGAACCATAAACTAGTCAGCTACATTTTTCATGAGTAGTTAGTTGGGCTCTACACATATATTCAGAAGGGTTGACATAGAGCTTGATTATGCTTTGGCTGGTCTGTCTTTCCCCGTTTTCCTCTTGCTGTTTTGCCATAGTTATCTCAGCCAGTATGTATCAAATAGCTGTCAAACAGCACATCATTGAAACAGACTTTAAGATATAATCGATGAGAAGCCCAAGAAGCCAGTGGTGCTACAAGTTTGGGGAAAAATAAATAACATAAATAGCACAACCATCCATCCTGGCTGGCACTCAAGGGCACATAGAAGCTTCAAAAACAAAGGAATAAAATCCTTGAAGGCAGAAAACAAATGTGACAAGCCAAGTTCAGGCCCCGCTAAAAAGGAAGCAAGTATTTTATCATACATTTATTGGGCAGAGGCCTCGGAGGTCCTCTTGGGAAACCTGATTCTTAATTCTAAGTATGGGAAAGGGCAGGTAGAATTTGGTTCTGTCTATTACCAGAAACAGCTCTGTAGATGGCAGCATCGAGACAATGTTGACTGGTCTTTAAAAGAGATAGGTAGGTTTGGATCAAGTTAGTGTTGAATGGGAGACTGCTGCAAAATCCCAGTGTAATCCAGTCTGAGAAGTTGAAAGAAATCCCAGAAGTTGGCAGTGGCTACCCCATCCATCTGAGAAAACTACATGGACAGGATCCCCACCCCACCCCAAAATTGCCCATGGTTGAGCTCAACCCATAGAACCTTTAGTAGAGAAATCCTGTGGGACAAATAACAAATTCCCAACAGTAAAGAATAGTGCATCTTCTCTCACACAAGGAAAAGACTTTGTAAACAAAGGCACAGCCTGGAGATTCACTGATAACAACCAGACCAAAAAGTTAACAGGGTGCAGTGGTGCAGTTATAATGGTCTTATGCTTATCCCCTTTATCCCTTTTAACTTGGATGCACTGACAGGGATGATTAAATATTCTTTTCTTCCTCAATGTATTTAAAAGAATACTTCCTCAAAGTATCCTTTTCTTCCTCAATGGATTTACACAATTTTGAAATAAAACATTTTATAGAAACTTATTTAAGCTAGGCCTCAGTTCCAGAAATTGATTTCATTACAGACCTCAAATTGTCCATTCTGTCTAATAATAATGTTATCTTTGCCTCAGATCTATTGTTTTTATGGAATGTAATTTATATTTCTTTCTGATTTCAGAAATAATAATTTTTAACTATTTTTTCTGAAATCAGAGTTTTCTGCTTGCTTCTAGATAGTCATAATAACATTGCTTGACTCAAGTCATACAGTTCAAGTGTATGGGTGTTTCCACAGAAGTTATATCCTAGTGAATTCAGTGTGATTTGTTCTTGGATAGATCTCAGTCTCAAAGTCTGGACCTTTTAAGAAATATAAATGGTCATTAGTAAATATTAATAGTAAAACATTAGTAAAAACACAAGACGGAGTTGAAAACTACTACCCAATTGCCCTTTGGAGCTCCTGCTGCAAACTTCTAACAAGATTAATTATAAACAGGATAGGTCCCATAGTAGATGAGCATGGAACAAGCTGACTTCCAACAAGACCAGAGCTGTGTAGACCAGGTGCTAAACCTAAAAGAAGCAGGATTCCAATAAGACCTCAAAACACATGGCCATATTTGTAGACCTAACTGCAACATATGACATAGATTAGAAGGATGGGGTGTTAAATCTGTGAAAATATCTATAGACGTCTCACATCCTGGGCATAAAAAATGATGCTATAGGACATTGCACACTAAAACAACTAGACATAAAGATGGTTCCCCCCCCCCCATGCCATCACTCTGCTAAACAACTAATTCCCACAATATTGTCTTATGCCCTAGGACAGTGATGGCTAACCTTTTTGCCATCGCGTGCCAAAAGCGGGGGGATT